>JAQFVV010000058.1:2471477-2781477 GCA_028023455.1 Epiperipatus broadwayi
CCCTTAAACTGCTAATTATATTATTGGTTGTATGAGGTAAAAATCAAATCTTTTAATTGGCCAACTTACAAACTGAAGACAAAGCCTATTGTTAAAACATATTCGCCTATAATATTAAATTCAACTCAGATACGTTTATAAAAAGTATATTACTAATTTTTCAGGTTATGAAAGAGAATGAAAATTCTTTTAAAAATAAATTGTTATTTATTTATTATAAAATATATTCAATTTCGGCAAATATAAAGCGAATATCTAAACAAAAAAGTGCTGACGCAAACGCTTTTTTTCAATGTTATGATATCAAAAAGTAAAGATTTCTTTTTGCTAAATCTTAAATATTTTTACTAAAATCTTCAATATTTTTCGAAAATAATTTTGTTTTTTTAGTTTATTTTTTAAAAATTATTTTAATTTCTCAAATTATACTTTTTTAAATACTTAAATCACATTCGAAATGAAAATCTCAGCGTTTTTCTTTATTTTCTTTAATCAGGCAGTTTCTTTGTTCTTTCCAGCCAATCAGAATGTCTTTTTTGGCTGAGAGCTCACTGACAACCAATCACTGACAATGTTCTTTCTTTGTTTAGGTTTAAATGCAGTTTTTTTGATTTTTTTACTTGTAAAATAATTCGGAAGAGGGCACCATCTTACAGAACTTTTAAAAACCTAATCAATACCTGTCAAACAAATATTTGAGCATAAGAACTGGCAGAGTTAGAGTGATGTCAGATGTCGATGAGAGGCCTCGTAAGAGGCGGGAAAAGGGTTAAAACAACAAAAATATTTTGAGACTCTCTAAATGTGATTGCGGTCCTTGAGACTCTCCAAATGTGATTGCGGTCCTTCATCTATTTCCCCATTGAAGGTTTTTATCTGTATTCCATTCATTTCTATAGCGTTTTCCTAATCTATTGCTATTTATATATCTTATGGCTTATTGCTAAACTCCCCCAGTACTATGGGGCTATATCTGCTCTTCCCATTATTCTTTCAACTTATCCTGCCCTACTCTGGCTGCTACCCCTATCTATTACAATTTGCTGCTGCCTTTACTCCTCTGGCTCTCATATATATTTTTATTCTTTTATATATATATTTTTCAGATCCGAGTATGTTTCGACATCACCCTTTTACATACATTCGTACCCATTCCATGTCCACCGCCTGATCAATATCTCACTTCACTCATTTGATTTATTTATTTATTTATATGTGTAGTAATTATAAAACAATATATGAAAGAAAGAAAAATTTAATAAATTTTTTTTTTTTGATCTCAGGGTATTTTCGTATTCGGCCCACGTTGCGGCGTCAGCGGCTAAAAAAAATATACTATGTAACAGTAAGATTTGGTATGGCTTGTTAACATGTTGCAAAATTCCCCCACCATGTTCGAATGGCGGCACGACAGGTGGGTTCAAGGCCTGCAATACTGCATTCGAACCCAGTAATTTTATTCACAACAAAACCCACATGACAATGCATCTACCATAACAATAGACTATTTTCTAGGCCCTGGTTTCACGTTATGGACTACTACTATATTCTTACTGTTCATTGCTATGAATGATACTAATTATTATTTTAAATTAAGCAGATGCACAGACATGGATATAGATAATTTAAGTATTTAATTGCGGTTACTTTACATAGGTAAATATATTATGCTATCTGGGTGTCAATATGAACTACATCTCATGCCTCATGTTTAGGTGGCGAATGTTATGAGACACACTATGATATCTTAATGAGGAGTGCATTCAACCCCATTTACTTTAGAATATTAATGTCTATTCTAATAACTTACTAAAGATTAGCAGATGTGGAGGAGTGGAGCTAGACCCAGCATAAACTTTATACTTATTATTAAAGTGACCTGCGGCAGCCTGAAATACTGCCAAGCTATAAGAGAATCGACTTTCTAAGAGGATAATCGCAGAAGAAATGTTGGAGGCTGGTGGGATGATTAAATGTCGGATCGGAGCCCGTAGGTACGTAAGAGAATCGACTTTCTAAGAGGATAATCGCAGAAGAAATGTTGGAGGCTGGTGGGATGATTAAACGTCGGATCGGAGCCCGTAGGTACGTCACGAGCGAGGTATCGGTATGAGGTCATAGCCTTTCCATACCCGACCGCATGACAAGGTAATTACCATAGGAATAGGAAGAGGGATGGCCAAACATCGGGTCGGAGCCTTTAGGAGTGATCACGAGCGCGGTATCGGTACGAGGTCTTAGCCTTTCCATCCCGACCACGTGTACAGTACCTCTTTTACATTTTCTGCGATTTAAAAATTCATGTATTGATAAATAATGCAGTTCACAACTCTAATACAAACACATTTATTTATTTTATGCTTGGCAAAATAATATGAATCTATCCCCAATATCCACACGACTAGCATTTAATTTATTATCACTAAACCCCCCTTTTCTTCTTAACATTATTGTTTATTTAAGATTTAACTAACTTAAAATGAATGATAGCCCATTAACAAATACACTAACTAATAATATAGATCTCGTCTTTACAAAACATATTCATTCTATGATTCCCGAGTTGAAAATTATTAACCAACATGAGTTTCTGTTATGATATCAATCCGCAGAGGAGGGTAGCTCCTCTGCGAATTAATAAAAAAAACATCAGCTCGGAAACCACGTGGGCATGAAATATAATTTTAACGAATACAATAAAATTTTGGATACCCAAGTAGAATAATGATAAATAGATTAAGTTACGAGGTTCATTACAAAAGAGCATTATTACAGAAAATTGCATATTTTTAATTTTAGAATTACATAATAGTAGAATTTGAAAATGAAATTAACATATTAGAAATATAGAGTTCAATTAGAGTTCAAAACAATTTTATTCTTGGGTATCATGTTACCTTTAGTTCATTTAAGTGTGCACACTTGTTTGGAGAGTCCGAGTTTCCTGGTTCAATAGCAGTCACATTTAGGGAAAGATTTATTCAACGGAAGTAGCAGAATTCTGGGTTTATCACATTTCATGGGAATTTTAATATTGTATAGCCATCAGTCCGGAGGAGCGTTGCACGGTGCCTATTCTTGGCACATTGCTAGATTTAAAATTTGGATCACAAGAAATATAATAATTAACAGCATAAATTGTAATTTAACGTTTCTGGTTCTAGCCTCTCATTGACCATTTTAACAATCAGTTGTGGCTTTTTATTCTCTTTTTCCTTATCTCTGGGATCCATCAAGCAATACGTCATCCATGCAGCTGTCTCTCGGGTCTGTGATATACATCCTTTAGGTCACGGATGCAATAGTGATACAGGTTGGAATTTTAATCTGACCTTTTTAAATTTTACCTTTCTGCATGACGTAATTTATAAAATATTTTTTTTTTTAACAAACCTTTTTCTTTTGTTTCTGTACATTTAAAATACCTTTTAGCTCTGTCATCTCTTCCTCCCACCCGCTATGACTTGCCTTTAATTAGCAGGGGAATTTCTATATTTTAAAAACATCTTTATTTTTAATTGAGACTTATTTATTTTTATAATTTAAGTATTACCTGGACCTGACCTAAATAATAGTATATTTACGTTTTACAATATAATTATTGATTTCTTTTTTTTTTTATTATAAAATTAAATATTATGTAAACCTATCAGAATAATTAATAGGATTATTTAACTTTATACAACTTATGCATGGCAATTTAATAATACCTTGCAGTGCATTATTTTTAAAATAAAACTATCAGAGTATGTGCGCATATATGACATTTATTTATTTTTTTTGAAACAATTTACAGATTGCACTAATCCGATACTCAAGGTCAGAATCCATGTATACCCATACTAAAGGGGCGAGAGGTAGAATGATAACAGAATCAAGGTGAAACTAAGATTTGAATACAAATCTTACAGTTTCAATATAAAAAAAGATTTACAATTATATAAAGAAAATGTCCTAATTTTCAGCAATAAATATTAATAGAATTATTGCTTCTTTCATATATATATTATAACGATCGAAATGAAAGTGAAGATCGAATCTAACCGCAAACTACGATATCTGCTCTACGGGGCACCATCTAGGCATTTAAACCTAGAAAAATTTATAGAGTAGGCAGATACGCGCTGTTAAGATTCCACTTTATTTAAATATTCAGATCGTTAGCCCAAGTCACTAGCTCAGTGGAGTAGAAGAGATAATAAAATATAAATTTTATATCTTAAATATAAAAGAATAAAAGCCACTGCCAGAAATTAACACATAAAAATATTTATTTACGCACATATAAAATAACATTTCAATTTTGAGGAATAAATTCAACATTTTAGATTTTTCTATTAATCTTTAGTTTTACATTTAAGTAAATTACAACCATGAGTTTAATATTTATTTAGTGAGTCGAGTATGAATAGACTACATAGATCTGCATTTGAAAAGAAAATATTCTTCCCTGATTTAACCTTAGGCAACAAATTTCGCAATCAAACCGGTGCCAATCCATCTGATACATTTATGTATTCAATGTAGCATGAAAATACAACAACACAAAATACCATACGGTCAGGAATGTACATCTGATCAGTAAGTAGAATTAGAGAAGACATTGTCTCTCCACCAACAGGAATGTTACATCTGTTGGCGAGTAGAACAATAAACATAAAACTCCATAGGAATGGACTGCAGTCCTTTGCCATCTTACAAACCCATCCATAGGCAAACAGGTGTGTGGCGTATATATATAATTCTGCCCATAGCGGATCTCATACTACATCTACAATTACACAAATATATCCAATCCATTGAACAAATTCAACTATGAAATGAATAACCTAAGATTACCTTCCTTTAATATAACTTTACAAAACTATATAGGCATTCACGCCCGACTTAAATTTAACATTTAAATACATTTGCACCGATTATTTTTATACAATTTGTTTTATAATGTCGAGTATAGATCGGCTGCATAGATTCCACGATCAAAAACATTCCAAATTAAACACAACCGATCAAAATACAAAGTCAATCGATAACGTCAATTGCTGAGGGAATACAGGAGACTCTTTGGTGTTCATCATAAGACACCGCAGTGACATTGTTGACTTATATATTCTAATCGACTGTGAAAATCACAACATAATCAATCGCTAACGAATCTATGCAACGTCTATACCCAACTTAAATGTAATGCATTTAATAATTTCTACAATAAATATTACTACAAATAAAAATAATAAAATGGAAATGATTTTAGCAAAACTTAACTATATAAATTTAAACATTCAATTATTAATTTGAAAATCAAATAAAAGTTCATTTTAAAATTTAAATTAGCTGAATCTTTAAAAAAAACAATGACAAAAGTTCTTAATTACTTTTTTTGTTGTTGTTGTTAATTTGTAAAGTTCATAGCTCATGGTAGAAGAGTCCAGGTTTCTGCTTTTAATTCCCATGACACCTCCATTGGAAGAAAATGTTCTGGAGATGGCAATAGCTGGTTCAAGGTATCACAGTCCTTTCATTTTTTTTTTATACAGAGAGTGTGGTATGTGCATCCTACCACATATCTCAAACACAAAACGCTGGAACTGTCCGAAAAAACTGTATTTCCCCTTTTATATTATCCACACGGATTCAATCAACAAAACGTCACTAATCCATCACTTTCGTTAGGGTCCGAGCCAAGGCCTAGTGTTTCCATTGGTCAAGCTAATTTCTCTTTATTTTCTTATCTATCTTTCATCAGATCATTTTAATTATACAAGAGCCCAAGGCTAGCTTGCTTTTCAAACAATTTATAAACAATCATTTCCATTTACAGATTACAAGAATTAATTAATACCTGTTTTTATTTTTAAATCTTGTATTTTTTTTATAAAAAAGTACGTTCAAATACTTATTTATTTGTTTTTTTTTAAAAAAAAAATGTTTAAAGTTTGGCATCTGTGCGAATGTATATATGTTTAACAAACATTTTAATTTTAGCGTTTAGTTTTTTACTTTTATTTGCGAACTTTTAAGTTTTTATTTTAAATTAATGTAACGACATATTTATATATCGTTACAATATATATATATATGCATCATGCAAACTACTGATTTACTTAACTAAATATAATTAATTTTACTAATTTCTTGGATCATTATGCATACAGTGTGTGGGTGAATGGCATACATCTATGGCAAGGTCTGAACTGCAGGCCCTGCAGGAGGTTAGTGTGGATGGTGAAGCATGAAGCTCGATGATGATTAGACATTGACTGCTTCAATATATATATATATTATTATCATCTCAATTTTATTTCTTTTTTCTTTTAAATTAATTGAACTAGATAAATTTATTATGTACTTAAAACAGTATGCTAGACTCCCCTCCCCAACTACTATACATTATGCCTACAGTATTTTCAAAAAAACAAAAAAAACAAAACAAACAAAATAAAAACGAACATTTTTCAAAACTTCTAATAATATCCATTCCCTTTTTCATTTTACATGTTAACTTGTTTATTATACTAGTAGCAACCCCCTTTCACTCCAGCAAATTCTTATTATCTTATCATTCATTAACTTCATTGTTCATATACATAATTCTCATATAATGTGAGCTTATGTGTTAGCTTAGCGGTTTGCATAGCTGATTTCCAAGCAGCAGGCCTGGGTTTGCTTCCTGGTCCACACTTTGACATATATAAAAAAATAACATTAAAAAATATCTGAGTTACAACAAAATAATATCACATCATCAATGGCATCCATTGATTATTCTGATTGGCACAGGGTGGCACTACTGTATGGAGAAAGTTTTGCCTTGTTTAATAACAAAATAATATCTTTAAATCCTATTTTTATTAAAGCCATTTATTAATTGTGCATTTTTGACCTAATACTCTAATTACATGTTTATTGGTCTTTCATTTTGTGCAACATAAGTCAACCTACCATGTACTATCTGCATTTTTCAAGTATCTCATGCAGTATGATATAATTACAGTAATGGAACATTCACAGTCCAATATGTGAAACTAATTCTGGTCTTCTTAGTTGGGTAATTTAACTTTATGAAAAGCTCTTATATGCATATGTATCAATTCTACAAACTCTATACTATTAGAAAAAGGAACCAAATTAATAATTAATTATATTTCCTGATCTCTTTTTCATATCCAATTGTATAAAGGTCAGCACAGCCTATCATCCTCAAAGCATTTTTATAAGACTTGAATATTTGTCTCAAGTACCATTTTCTTTAGAAAAAAGGCCTTGAAAAATTTCTAGAATGATATCTCATGATTACTGATATCACATCTCAATACAAGTTCAATCCTAAAATGTATTTTTCAGAATGAGTGATAAAGCACAATCCTATGCTCTATTTCTAAGGATAAGTGATATTCATAAAGAAAACAACAACTTATATTTGTGTATAGAGAGACAAAGAAAGACCATGTCATATATCCTTCTCAATATTAATCTTCTTAATATCAGTATGTAATCTAATCATTGTTAATGTATTTTGATAAATATTCTTCAGAATATGACAATATTCTCTATCTATATCTTTATGATCAAATGTCTTAATCACTGCAGAAATGCTTATAGAATCAAATGTCTTGCCATAATCTACAAATCTAAAGAATAGGCAACACATATTCATTGATCCTTTCTATAATTTCTATTAATACTTGGATGTTATCCACTGTGCTAAAACTATTTTTAAGACCAGCTTGTTTTTCTTTCAGTTAGTTAAATTTAAAGTTTACTGCAGATGAGTTGAAATTTATCTTGAATTTTTTTTGTATAAAACTGTTAGATCAATAATTTCTAACATCTTCTTTACTAAACATCACATGATCACTATTTCTTATGCTAGTACATATCTGTTATTAAAACAGGCAAAACTCTTTATACAGTAGTGCCACTCAGTGTCAAACAGAGTAATCAATGGATGCCAGAAGGCTTGTGCATAAAAACCCCATCTAGTGCCTACTCATCCAATATCCCCAGACTAGTTTTTGGCTTGTAGTTAAGTAGAGATAAAAGATGGCTGCTGGAGGGTTGCATTAGATCCTAAGATGCAGGTGCAGTGCTCTCAGATCCAAAGCTCCTCAATGACTAAGGCCACAAGCCAGAAACTAGTCTGGGAATATTGGATGAGTCGAGACTAGATGGGGATTTTATGCACAAGCCTTCTGGTATCCATTGATTACTCTGGTTGGCACTACTGAATGGAGAGTTTTGCCTGTTTTAATCTTTACTACCTTTTTTAAATATCAATATTACTGCTGTATCCCCCCAATCATCTGATACATTTTTATAATTTAAAGATTTGGTACATAATTTTGCCAATAATTTTTCTATTTCTTCATGTACTTCTTTTAAAATGTAAATTATAAGTCCATCATTATTTGAAGCTTTTCTCTTTATAGATTTAATTTCATGCTCACTTTTTCATTTAAAATGCTGAGAAATTTAGAAGATGTAGTAATTATAGGGGATACTTTGCTTTTTTCGATTTTTATTACTATATAATTTTGTTTATAAAACTCTTTGCCACATTTCATGATATCATTTCTCATATTAATAATAAATTCCACACATTCTTCTTATTGCAGATATAGTTTCCTACCAATATCAATATGTTGTTCTAACACTTTTCAGATTTTTATTCTTTTCTGTAAATTTTCTTGCTAATTATACTTTCTTATATTGTTATTAGTCTTTTTTGTATAAAATCATAGATATATTCAATTCATCTTAATAGATTATTTTTATAAGTTTTCATATTCTTTCTTTTTTCCATACATTGTCTTGCCTTAGTAGTAATTTATTGATAAGTTGCTGCTTCTTTGTACCAGCTATTTATGTTACAGTTCTTAAGTGTATCAGTTATTTTCCTATTACATTCAATCAAATCTGAAACATCTTTAAGTCTATTAATAATTTTATAATCATTTGCAAATTTTAATTTAAATTCTTTGAAATGTATTTGAAGGTTTGGAATATCAACAATGAATATTGTTTTCATTAATAATTTTTCTGTCTCTAATTTTGCATTAACATGTATCTTACATTTCACTAATCAATGACAATTTCCTGTGCTGAATTTATTAAGAACATTACAATCTCAAAATGCATATTGTCTATTAACCAAAATATAATCCAATCCAGCTATAACTTCATTTGGATGCTTCCATGTCCATTTCTACTTAGCATTTTTATCAAAGAAGGAATTCATAATATATAGTTTTTCTTTTTTTAAATTACACAAGTCTGCATCCTCTTTCATTTCTATCATTGTGATCACATTTAACCACAGTATTTTTTTAATTGTTTACCAGTTGTAGTATTAAAGTCTCCCATGACAATTTAAAAATGTTATTTGATCTTATCAAAACCCTTTTGTATATCCATATAAAAGTCTTCTATTTCTTCAACACAATGAGAACTTGTTTGGATATATAATTCCCTGCATTATCATGATATGTTCTATTTTAAGTTAACTAACTATTTTTATCATTCTTCTGATATACAATTAATCACTGCAATGTTATTCTTCCACTTTTTATTTATGATGATTCAACTTGTTCTTTCAATATTTGTGATTTTATAGTAAAGTATATGATTATTTTTTAAATTAATCATTTTTTCACTTTTTCTTCTAATTTTACAAACTCCAACAATGTCCCAATTAATATTATTTTTCTTGCAATCTTCCTTCACTTGAAGTGATCTAAAATTATATGCACCTAAATAAACAATCATCACTGGATGACAACAGGTTTGCAATCAGAATATTCCTATAACCTCCACCTTTGGCCACTAACTACTGTTTTGTCTAGACCTTTTAGTCTCCCAAATTTATAAGTGGAAGTGAGTCATGGTCATTTTAACATTAAAACATATATGGTACACACAAAGATATTTTATGTGCTTAAAGACTTTATTAATATTTTCAAAGTATTGGCATTAATATCATGACCAATCAGTACATTTTTCTGAGTACTTGATGTGATAATAATGAATCTTCTATTATAAGACTACTTTTTCTATGAATTGGATATGCAAAATAAAATAAAAAAGACTTTGTAAAAAGATATTTTACAATTAGCTTGACTAAGATTTTTATAGCAGGAACTCGAAGATTTCTGAAGGGTAAAATATGTTTGCTTTCGTTGGCAGGATATCATTGAGGAAAGAATACAATGGAAAGACACAATGATATTTTTCAGAAAATAAAGTTCGATATTTAAGAAATTGAAAGACAGTTTGTGATAGAAGTGAATGCGTTTGTGTGAACACTGACTGATTTGTGTGGGCATCCCAGAATCATATTCTTTATTTTTTTTTCCGAGTTAAAATGGTCATATTTGTTTAGAACTGTGATTTAGCATAAAGTTGTAATGATCGAGATCAACATTCTGATTCCCTAGCTCGTAAAATAAATGAAGAGAAAACGAATTTTGAATGGGATTTTTTAAGTATGGCACGATTAATTTAAAATGAATACTGGTGTAGAATATATATTATTCATCACTATTCAATTAACGTTAAAGATGAATAAAATTAACAAGTGGAAATAGAATGTATTTATTTTAAAACGAAATTATTACAATAATATAAAATAAACAACTAAACATGCCCTAGGGAATAAACTCAGCTCAATCAAATGCTGCATCAAATTGGTTGGGTTATAATTTGTGCGCATGCTCCTAGTGACGTTTGTTTTCATCGAAGTCGAGCACGCCATGAACATTTGCAATTGCACAGCGCATTAGAAGCTATCTCGCTCATGTCTACACATCTCTTTCCTTATTTTACTAGCTTTCGATTTAAACGGTGATATTATATGAAAAGAAAACGGGATTTCTCTTTATTCTATTTTATATATGAGTAAGTAATTAATTATTTTTAATTATCAGTTTTTAAAGTTTATTTTGAAGAAATTATTTTATTGATTAAAAATTGCCTTTGAAAAATCACGTTACGTTTGCATATTTAATAATTTTCTAAGCCCTGACAGTATTTATACTTTTAAAAAAGGATGACAGTAATAGTTATTCATATAATTGAGACCCTTACGTAATGTGTATTGCATTAGTAACCGTGTGGCGAAATGTTGTCTATTTTAAATAAAGTTTTTTTTAATCTCTATTCAAATTTCTCCTACAGCTGGGTGCGAAATAGTTTTGCTGCTTCAGATGGAAATTGCTGATTATTTAAAAAAAATATGCTTTTAATTTATCAACCGAACATTAGTTAAAATATTGTCAATCAGGTAAAAAAAATGTTTTCAGGATAAGTTCAGCAAAGAGATAAATTTTTATTGACTAGTAAATATCAGATATCTGAAGATTAAAGATGTTTATATGATTAAGTTTTAATGAAAACATTTAACCATAATTTTCTGTTTGTTTATTTTTTTTGCTATAAAACATTGTTTATTCTTAAGAAAAATAAAGATTTAATTAGATATCAGGAATAATTAAACATTATTTTACTAGTTAAATTTAGACCTACTTCAATCAGGTCTTTATTAATTTACTATTATATCTTTATGACAACTTTTTAATTGTACCGCAAATTATAAATAATTTTATTTTGGCACGGTTATATTAAATATGATGCTTATTAAATTTTTTTACTATATGGCCCGATTTATGACGAGACCCTATTTTCGACAAAAATTTGCCTAAGCTTAACTTTAGAAAACGAATTGAAAATTTTTTATTGTATGATCCGATTTATAATAAGATCCAATCTTCTACAAAAATTCGCCTATGCTCAACTTTAAAAAATGAATTTAGTTTTAAATTAAAAATGATATTGTTACATGGTGTTCCATAGTTTAAAAATTTCCCTTCATTTCCGTTACTCGCATATATGTCGGAATTGAAACTTTAACTTTTTTTTTTTTAAATAGTATAATTTCTATTCAAGTTTAGTTTTTATGTTAAGTATTTTACGAATTAAAATGGAAAACTACAGAACTAGAAATAAAGATAAATTATATAAGTCAACTAGGTTTTGCAGATAATACTATTGTTTGCAAACATTTCTTATCTCAGGCTATGTTACAAAAATATTAGATGAATTAAGATAGTGAACTAAAAAGTCTAAACTAACGTTTCAAAGAATTTCCTACCCTCCAAAATAAATAAATAGATAAATGAAAAGACATTGAGAATAATGAATTAAAAGTTATCAGTTTAAAATATTTTAGACTATTAATACAGATGGAAACATAATGGATGAAATTAATGGTAAACTTAATATTGGATAGATAATTTTTGTTAGAATTCATTTCATAGTAAAAGAAAAATATTCTTACATGTTTGATAAATGTTTTATCATTCCTTATATGTGGATGTGAGATTTAAATGCATAATTAGAAAAGAAATGCAAAGATATTAAACTACATAATTAACTATAAAGAGATATGTTGGGAATAACAAGGAGATATCAAGTAAAATATATTGGAAATGTAAAAAATTTTTATGGACATCACTGAAAAAATTAAAGAATCTGAAATGGAGTTGGACTGAACAGATTAATATAAATGACAATAGATGGCCATTTGAAAAGTTAGAGAGTAATGGAGAAAAGAGAAACTGTAAAAAAAATTAACTGGATTAAACTTGGAAAGTTTCTCATTCTATAATGAATTAATAATGGTTGAAAATGACATTAAGATGAGTATAATATGCAATATATCAATCCTAATGTTTTTTTAATCTCATAATAGCCTATACAATAGTTTGTCTCTTGTCTTGGGTGCATACTTGAGTTGCTAATATGTCCTCCAGTATTGATTACAGAAATCGATAAAGTTCTTTAATTCAACAAAATAGGGAGAAATATTAAAAGGATTAAGGGAGTTAATATTTATATATTTTTTATTTTGAACAATGATTCATTTATGATTAATGTAAACATGTTGTTATATTCCACATCCTTTAGTAATATATTACAGATCTTTTATAAACTTGAAATGAAAAAAAAGATTCTATGTAACATTTTGATAATGAAAAAATAATTGTTTTTCATCATATTAATAATGGAAATCAATTAAAAAAAATATTACAAGTATTTTTTGGGAACTCTTTAATGTATTTCATAGTATTGTAAAAACATTTTCAACTAACTTTTATTAAAACTTAATAATAATGTTATTTGTCATATAATGTAATTGTACAATGTTGGATTTAAGATCTAAAGTTTTCTGGGCTAGCATAGTAAAGTAAAAAAAACTTCACATTGATCAAATAAATGATTACAGTAGTTTCAGACAGTAGCAATTTTTTTCACACGACTGTGCCAAATAATGTAAGCTTTTAGTAATCAATAGCTTGCGTTAGGTGGCATTATTGTGTGGAAACATTTGCTACTGTTTTAACAGCTTATATAGGCATTAAAAAAAAAGGTTATATAATGTTTTAGTAATTTTGGAGTCAGCAATATGAGATGACATGGAGAGTTGAGGGTCGTGTGAAAGTCTGAATTTGAATCCCTTATATATTACATATATATGTGCAGGTGTCTGGAAGCCTGTACAGTGTATTACATTAGTCATTTGATAAATCTTGTTTACTGTTTTATGATTTTTAGTTTTATTCAAAAAATAATACGTCTTTCGCATTACCTTCCACCCAGACTGATAGTGTAGTATAAATAGTAAAAATTTATTCAAATGAATTTTATTTTGAAGCTTTATTGATTTTATCCATTTACTATTAATGCATCCTTTTCTATATCTAATTAAATCGAAGCACTCCACTATTTTATTTAATGTTGTGTAAGGCACAATTTGGATTAATTTTATTATCACTTCAGTGTATTGACTTGATTGACTGATCTGATCCATCATATCTTTTCATATAACAATATCATGCAAAGTATGTAGAATATTAACCATATCTCACGTAGCAAGCATAATTAGTTCCAAAATGTAGTCTGTAACAAAGATAAAAGGAATAAATTTGCATTAATTTATAAATGATCTTTATTTGTTATTGCATTTATTACTTATCTTTCGATGGCCATTTATATGTCTCTTATATAATTATAATTATATTTATTTGGAAATTATTGATTGAGCAAATGCAAAAAAGTTAATTTTTGCTAATTGAAATAATATTAGGATTAATTCTTCAGGAGAGTGACATTTAAGTGTGAAAGGCATTTTCCTTAGATAGGAAAATCTTTCAACAACTGAGTTCATCATTTTTACTACTGTAAACTCCTACAATGTTTTTAGTATAGTAGTGTTGTAATAACATATTTGAGCATTTTTAATGATATTGTAATAAACTGATGTTTTGTTCTTTTTAATATATAACAAAGATCCTTTCAAAATTCCAGGTTATTTATGTTCCACTATCATAATTGTTTACCCTATGTAATCACTCCCAATTAAAAAAAAAATCACATTTGCTTTCAAATATATGCACAGTTAGATTAACCTGAATATCTATTATTTAAATACTTTTATTATTAAACAAAATATGAAAGGTACTTTTTAATTTTTTTTTTACAGTAAAGGAGTTTTTACATACATTTGCAAATACAAAAAAAAAAAAAAAGTTAAATAACCATCTATAAGCTCTTATTGCCATTAGCTGCTTATATTTTTTTCTATCTTAATTCAATAACTATTAAATGTATGATCAATGCTGTAATTAATTTGTAAAAAAGATTACATCCAAGTGCTAAATGGAAGAGGGAGGGGAATCGGTGCCAAGAAAAAAAATAAAATTAAAAATTTTTTTTATTTCATTTAAAAAAAAAGAGATACTAAATCAAATTATATTATAAACAAGGAATTAAAAATCAAATGGGAATTCATCTCTAATGTAAATTATTGTTTAAAATTCCTGTCATAAAATGTTTTTCTATCAATACAAAATGATATTTATTGTATTTTAAAATTTTGTAGTATTGTTAAAAAAATAAATATTTACAGTATTTTTAGTTAAACAAAACTATAGATAGTAAAATTAATATATATATATATTTTAATAGAGTTTGAGTTAAAGGGTTGAAAGATTTACTCTTGAAATCTAAAAACCTAGCAAAACTGAAAAAGTTGTGGAATTAGGATTGTTTTACCTGTGTGTATATATATTATGTTATTCTTCTTAATGATTTATATTTCAGTTGTAGTCAGTTTAAGTTTGAAAAGGCTTCTATTTATTTTCTTGTGTAGTATGATTCTGCAATTCACAAACTAGTCGTATTCATTTACAAGTCATCTCATTGTGTATTATAGACATAGATCCCTGTTAATTTTTTTTATATTGAATCTTTATTAGAATGAAATAGAAATATTTTTCTTTATAAAAAAATTAACAATAATCAAACAGCTATGAAACCATGTTTTTAGTATTAGATTTGTTTTATGCCCTAAAACCACACTATCATAAATATTTTTTAGTTGATACTTTAATTACCTATAGGATTTCTGACACCATTTTAATAGATGTTCTAGGTCATTTTTTGACACTAGGAGGAGCCATCGACCACTGATGACACAAACAAGTGCTAAATGACCTTAGATAATTTGTCAAAAGTATCAACAAAATCTTCCCTGATATTTTGTCTAGGACAAATGAAAAATTTCAAACTTCATAGAATGTTAAAGTATGGCTATAATTAGCAAGTATTAAAGTATAAACAATTTTAGATACCTATAAACTTCACATGATCACATTTCCTATACTAGCACATTAGTTGTTGATAAACAGAGCAAAACTCTCCATACAGTATTGCCACCTGTGCTAAACAGAGTAATCAATGGATGCCAGAAGGCTTGTGGATGAGTAGGCATTAGATAGGGATTTTATACACAAGCCTTCTGGCATCCATTGATTACTCTGTTTAGCACAGGTGGCAATACTGTATGGAGAGTTTTGCTCTGTATACCTATAAACTGTTATAGATATTTGTTAATTAGTATTTATTTTAAGTTTCAAAGCATACTTTATTGATCAAAAAACAATGACTATATCTGTAAGATTGGCTTACACAATAAGCCTCAGTTTGTTCCTGTGTCTATACAGTTTTGCTGAGCAATAAAATTGTTTACAGATATATAGGAGAAAAGGAAGCTTTCTTTTGAGGTTTTTATGTTGTGTTTTGTTGTATTCGGTAATACATTATGTTGATGGACTCTGTCATGTGTGTATCTTGCCGGTTTTGGTGTATTGTGTTCTTTTTTTTTGTGACTGTTATTCTGTATCTCTTTTCTTGTTTTTCAATTATGTGTTGTTCATTTTTGAACAATAAATAGATGTAATATTACTTATAATTTGCAAATAGTAACATCAAAACATTAGAGATATTTATAATTTGCAAAAAAAAAAAAATTTTTTTTCCAAAAAATGTTTGCTTGAGTTTTGACAAAACAAAAACAAAACAAATTCAAAATATGATGGTAGAATACATGCCTAAACTAACATGAAGAAGGAATAAAAATCATCACCAACAGTATTCTCTCAAATGGACAAGTCTAGAGAGTAGTCACATCATCAATTCATCCATTTTTCCATTTCATTCTCTTCATTGCCCAGCTTTTCAATTCCACATAACTCTTCCCATGTCTTACATCATTCAACAATGTCAGTCTTTTCCGTCCTTTTTATTTCCACTCACCATACTCTGCAAAACATCTTTTATTAAACTATAATTTCTTAATAAAAATATAGTTGCATAATATATGGAAAAAAAAAGCAAATATTTTAAAATTAATTTTATAATTACAGTAGCATAATTAAAACATTGAAAACAACTGAACATTAAATTCATGATCAAATTAATTTAAGACTTATAAAAAGATGTGCTTAAACAAAAATTTCATTAAAAGTGAAAAAAAATTACAGGAGATATATTTATTTTATGCTGTTTCATTTTTGAATAGTGAATAATTCTATTGCCTGTAATTAGCAAGTATTAAAATCAAAACATTTTAACATTTCATTCAAAGTCTATCAACTATTACAGATTTCAAATTTCAGATGAAATTTAGAAAAAGTGGCACAAGACCATAATAATGAATAAAAAGCGTTTAACTGAAGGTATGGTGACAGAATACATCTAAACTAACGTAAAGAATGAATAAAAACATGGCTGCATAAGAGAAGCAAAAAGAAAAATATTTAAAGTTTAGAAAATATTAAAATTAAAAAGTTTAACAATTAAAAAATAAAAGATTAAAACATTTTGAATTTCATTGAAAGTATATATAATTGTTTATGTGGAAAAATAATTATTTAGGAAAACCTATGTGATTGATATTACCTGAAAAAGTAGATAGGCTTTATCGTAGTACCCTTTTGCTCTGAAGTAAAAGGGAGGGGAAAAAATGCTAATCTTTTGTTCAGTCTTTTGACATCAAACATGCTTTAGTGGTTTTTTTTTACTGCTTTTATTTTCAAGACATGAATGCAAAACTTCTTTCTTTTCCCCGGTCGGACTTCTGAGATTAAAGAATTGAACGAAACCTTAAAATTTTTTTTTTTAGAGCACAAGGACACCTGTGACACATCCTTTTAATTTTTTTCAGATAATATTGACTACATAAAATAAATATTGGTACTTGTGTATAATTCAACCGATGACGTTTTTGACTTACCGATTTCCCTTCCGGTAGACATTGACTTTTTTGCATGACAACTTGTCATGGTAACCAAGTGACTGGCGTAATTAATCCATCAGAGAGTCAATTTTTTTTTTTTCACCCGCGAGATTTAAAATTCGTAGAGAGGTTTGGGAAATTTTTTGATTTTTCTGTTTATTGTGATTTTGCTATCCACGGCATCACAGTTACTTTTTTGAGCTGTTAATTCGGGTAAAGTGTTTTATTTATCTGTTTATTTTGAATTTACAAATATTTTTTGTTAATATTTCTACAATTGAATTACGTTTTAATTTCATTTTTAATTTCTGAATTGTATCATACAGAAAATTATTTTTCGTAATTTATTCCGGTAAACTGTTTTTTATTTATCTGTTTATTTTAAATTTACAAAATCTTTTTGTTAATATTTCTACAATTCTCAAATTATTTTTCGTAAATTCATCGGCAATTATAAAAATTACAGGGTGCGATGCCATTAATACCAGATTTGCATTAAATGATGCCATTAATACCAGATTTGCATTAAATCGCATCTTTTTAATTTAGCTGTTTATTTAAAATTTACAAAAAATTTTTGTTAATATTTCTACAATTGAATTACGTTTTAATTTAATTTTTAATTTCTGAATTGTATCATACAGAAAATTATTTTTCGTAAATTCATCGGCAATTTTTAATTTCTGAATTATATCATACAGAAAATTATTTTTCGTAAATTCATGGGCAATTATAAAAATTACAGCTATGAGAGGTGTACGCCAAGCCTACGGCTTGTCAAAAACACAAAGGGCCCCCCCTGCCAACTCCAGCGCTACGCGCTGTTTTTTATAATTGAGCATAATATAGGGTGGTTTTATAAATTATAATAATTGAGCATAATATAGGGTGGTTTTATAAATTATAATATAGTTTTTTCTAAATTATTTTGACACATGCATGTACGTTTTTATTTTTTTTTTTTTTACTATTTGCCTGACCTGCGTCAGATTTTTTTTTCTTTTTTTTATGTTTAAATTTTTTTAAAATTTTTATATTTTTGCCATGTTTTTTTGTTTTTTACCACGTGATCAACCGATGACATATTACCCTAAAGGCATATCGGTCTAATGTTGCGTTTTTTAACATGCCGTGTTCACGTGATCTGCGGACACATTTTAGCGACTAAATGTGTCTGCAGATCACTTGGAGACGTTATCTTAAAAATCGCAACTTTAGACCGATGTGCCTTCAGGGTAATACGTCATCGGTTGAATTATACACAAGAACCTAAATATTTCTGATGTAATCTATTCCTAACTTTGGAATACATTTAAAATTGTTGCCACCACACTTTTTCTTAAGTTCCGTTGAAATTTGAAATCCATAACATTTTATAGATACTTTGTATAAATGTATAAAATTAAATACTTGCTAATTATAATCAACATTATATCTATTTACTGTTCAAAAATAAATAATATTAAATTAATATTTCTCATCTAATTTGTTTTAACTTTGGAAGACATTTGTAATTTTGTGTTCTGTAGTCATACTTTTTTCTCTAACTTTCAGTGAAATTTGAAATACATAGTAGTTTATTGGTACTTCTAAAATGATTTTGATTTTAATATTTGCTAATTACCGGTAATATATGTATTGTTCAAAAATGAACAACATAAAATAAATATTTCTCACATATAAATATTTCTCATATATTTTTATTTTTGTTGCGTATGTTTTTTATTCATTCTTATATTAGTTTAGTTAATATGTTTAATGTTTCATTCTTATGTTATTTTCTAATTGCATGCAATATTGTTTGTATTACTGTTCCAAAAAAAAAAAAAGCATAAAAACTTTTGATGAAATTTTTGTTTAAGCACATTTTTTATTTAGTCATGTATTTAATGTTTCATTCTTATATTAGTTATGTATTTAATGTTTTATTTGTTTTAATTTTTCATCATTTTCATATAATTGTAAATTAATTTTAATATTTGCTAAACTGAATGTTGTTTTCCATGTATTTTGCAACCCTATTTTTATTCATTCTTCATTAGTTTATTCTGCCATCATATTTGAAATTTTTTAAAATTTAGCAAATATCAAAATTGAAATTAATTTTACAATGAACAAATATTTAAAATAAATATTAAATTTTATTGAAAGTATATATAACTGCTTACATGGAAAAATAATTCGTGAAATGTATGTGATTGACATTACCTGAAAAAATAGAAAGATTGCGATACAGATGTCCTCATGGCTCTGAAATAAAAGAGAAAAAAACAATCGCTAGGGTTTCATTAAATCTCATGATATCAAATATGCTTTTTTTTATTGCTTTTGTTTTAAAAACACAAATATAAAACTTATTTTTGTCCCACTATAATGTCAGAGATCAAAGAGTTGAACAAAACTTTAGCAGTTTTCTTCCTTTTGTTTCAGAGCACAAGGATACGTGTGACACAGTATCTCTATTTTTTCAGATAATATCAATTACATATAATAAATATTTCCCATGTAATTCTCTTTCGTTGAAGCTCTAAATCCATAACAGTTTATTATTCTAAAATGGTTTTGATTTTAATATTTGCTAACCACAGATAACATTATATGTATTTACTGTTTAGAAATGAACAACATAAAATAAATATTTCTCACATTTTTCTTTTTCTTTAAGCAAGTTTTTTTTGTTCATTCTTACATTAGTTTCGTCATGTGTTTAATGTTTATTCTTATGTTAGTCATATACTTAATGTTTCATTTGTTTTAATATTTTAATTATGTTCATGTAATTGTAAAATTAATTTTAATTGCTAAACTAAAGGTTTTTTCCATGTTATGCAACCATGTTTTTACTCATTCTTTAGGTATTTTGGCAGCATATATGATTTTTTTTTTTTTTGTTTGTCAAAATTCAAGCAAACATTTTTGAGTAAAAAAGTTTTTTTTTGCTAATTACAAATATCTGTAATTTTAATTTTTGCTAGTTACAGAAATAAACAATGTAAAATAAATATTGTTTAACGAAATGTCTGTAACAGTTTATAGGTAGTTTCCATGAAATATCTAAAATCGTTTTGATTTTAATATTTGTTAATTATAACCATACTTTGTTTTTTTTTTTTTTTTGAATTTTGCATGAAATTTGAAATTTTAAAAATTTTTTTTAGACAAAATACTAGGAACATTTTTCTTTATTCCTACCCGAGTTATAAGTGTTTTGGTAGCTCCTCCTTTTGTGAAAAAAAAAAACCCTAGAGTGTCTTCTAAAACAGTACTTCCATCAATATTTATAATATTGATATACTTGTGCACTTTGACAGTCATATGAATCTTAGTTGTGATAAGACTACTCTTACTATTTTTACATCTCTTGCATTGTAATCTCTATAAGATAGTATTGGAAGGAATGAGGTTTGATCTCACAATGTTGAAGTAAGTATAAGAATTCTTAGTATGTAGTAAAATTTCTTCATTTAAGCCATATCATATGTAAAATGAATCAAAGACCACTGTCAACTTATTTAGGCAATCACTATTGAAAAGAAAACCATTCTCTAAGCCTTTTTTAATATTTTCTAGTCCTTTATCACTATAAATATAAAGAAAACCTTATTTTCATTTGAAGACATCAGCATTGACAAATCATTGGGCAGTATTTGTGAAATATTAATGCATTAAAATGTATATATACTTTTTCTGTTTGAATCTCGCACTATCCATAACTTCCAGTTTTTGCTTTACCTTTTTCTTAACCTTTTTATTTTTACTTCATCTTTCTTTTACTGGAAATGTGTCTTCTAAATATGAATCTCTGTGATTGTCTTTTCAGGTTTCTCTATGTAGTTCTTTTAATTATAAGTTAGGTCATTTTTTATTTATGTTTATAAAAAATTACATGTTAGTATAAATGCAGCTAAAACTAAAGCTATGAAAATAAACTGAAAACAAAAGTTTAAGAATTGCAGCTGAAGAAGGATAGATCAAGCTAGTACTTTTAAATACTGAGAATTTGTTTAACTGTTGAGAGATGTAATTTTAAATAAAACATGAATAATGGTTTAATAGGTTTTTTATTGAGATCACATAAATTTTTCTATTATTGTTTTTGAAATTATTATTAAGAAACTGCCTCATAAATTGTTTTGTTTGGTAAATAGCTTTATATGGAGCAGAGTTGTGGTCAGTTGAGAAAAGAGAAAAGTTGAATGCCTTAGAAATATGATTCAGAGTGAAAATTGAAGATAATTGTAGCTTCTTTAATAATTATAAGTAAATGAATGTTTGAGCACTATAATGAAAACTGAGCATAACTATTCAATATCCCCATTTTCTTGATTGAGGATATCTTTAGCTTTTGATCCCACTGGTTTATCGTTACGATAAATTGCATAATGCATTAATTTTGAAGAAAAGTTTATGTATTAAGTAAATGGAACTGAATTGAGTATAAATGTAGAAATTTGCAGTGTTGTGAGGAACCATGAAGCATAAGAGGAGAACAGGTAAAACTTATAACTTGAGTATTTGAAGATAGCAAACGATAGGTGTGCTTGGGGAAGTAATATGGAGTGAGAGATCTCCTTTAGTCTTCATTATTAGCAACATTTTGTGTAAATGAGATTGGCCATTCTTACACCAGAAAAAAAAATTATCAGCATACTTCAAATCCAGAACCCAAAATATTCTTGGTTTTGCTTTCAGTTGAAATTAAAAACTTCATTATCAAATGATGAAGCTACCAAAAAATTGCTTTTAAAGAACATGCATAAAAATAAAAAACAGAATTGAAGCTATTACATATCTTTGATAAGCACCAATTTTTATATCAAACCTATATTGGATTTTGCACATTTCATGAAATCCCTATAAATTGCTTTAAAAACTACAAAATCATAAAAATGATTAATGTAGTTGGAGATATTACATGTCTTTCTTAAACACCAATTTTTATTTCAAATTACTCAAATTTTCCACCAGCAGCAATAATTCTTTATCTCATTTTATTATATAGAAAGTGTATAATATGATTTATATGGTTCAGGGAATAACCAACTGATTTTAGATATTGATACAAGTCTTTTCATGTAACTAAACCAAATGCTTTGATTAAATCGATGAAAACTAAATAAATCACATCCTTGCTTACTTCATTTTCTTTGTACTTGCCTGGCAATAAAAGTGGATTTTTATGTTTCTTGAATATCCAAACTATATTGTCTCTCTGGTAACCATAATTAGTCATCTATAATTAAGAAATATATTTAACATAATGATGACATTTTAATCAAACAAGATTGTGCCTACATATTTTTCATTGAAGCAATGTTTGTTAATAGCAGAAGTGAGATGTGATAAAACTTTTTTTTCCAAATGAGATAGGAATCATATATGTTTATGGACTCTGAATTCATTGTTCTGCTCTGTTTACAGATTAGTGGTGGAAGTAGTTGTCTTCAAATTAAGTTTTTTGGTTCATTTCCCATTTGAATTAAAGTAAAAAAAAGATTCCTTGGGTTAGATGAATGGAATTGTGCTTACTCTATCATTTTGATGTTTGAATATTACTTTCTAAATGACTGACTATACAATTATTTTTTTATTTTACCGAGTCCATAGTGTATTTTTATATCTGTAAACCAAATGATGTATATGACATTATTTAGAGCAACAGTTTACTTTTAGAAGGAAAAGTGCTTCAGAGTTTTTCAGAATTCTTTGAATTACGAAATTTTAGCCTTAGCATGAAAACATTGAACATTTTTACGTATTTTCCAATGTTGCTTTGCAGATAATGTTTTTATGGTACTAGATTTTAAATGTCACAAATTCAGGCTGCTGTAAGTTTAAGATGGTAAAGAATAGAAAATGATACAGCAGTGGAAAGCAGCAAGTTTGATTTTAACTCCATTTTAAATTAAATAGTGAAAACAACCTTTAAATAGTCAAATTCAAGTCAAAGGCTTGGACAGTGAAGAAATTATTTTTTGGGCTTTTCAATTGCTCAGTGACAAAAGTTGGAGAGATTTTCCATCCTTGGTTTTTATTGCAGGTAAGAGTAGCTAGATACTCATTTTCTGATCAGTTATAAGATAATTAACTGAATTGGTTGAGCCAGTTATCAGAAGGAATAATAATAAATTGATTGGATTCTAGAAAAAAAAGTTTCTTGGTCAAGATTTGAATCCATATCAAGGATGAGGGTGAATAAACTATCATTATAATATATATGTCTGTTGTATATATGTATACAATAACTAAGTATATATTTAATAACTGAAACACAGGCTTATTATATACCTGTGTCTATATATGTAATATAGGGTATATGAGCACAGACTTTCACACGACCCACCACTCTCCACTCTATCTAATAACACTTGATACACTCAAGCACATATATGCTGAAAAGATAAATAATCACCAATATACGTATTTCATGCTAAACCAGCAATCATCAGTTGGTCCAGATTATCATCTCCCACCCATGTATACTATAAGTGCTCAGATATATATTAAGATAGACAATCTTCATACTTTAATGGACAGGCTCCAATCTACTACACACTCCAACTCTTCAACCATCCATCCGATTGAAAATCTGATGATGGAATGCTCGAAGGCCACCCTGAGGCTGAGATTCTTGTCACACCCATGTTGACCTAAAGTCAATCTGAACCCCACATGTACAGGACATAATCCATTAAATACATATACAAGGATGGGCAGACATCTCTATAATGCAATAACTGAAACAGGCTTATTATATACCTGTGTCTATATATGTAATATAGGGTATATATTTACTTTTTTATATATTTTTTAATAATGTGTTTTGTAAGGGAGATGCATTTAAAATTCTTTCAGGTCAGTCTTATATGTAGAGGGTCAGTCTGTTATATGTAGCTGTAAAGTTCCATGAATTTACTTACTGTCTTATTAAAATAGTATGCAAGATATTTTTTAATTGTCTTAATTAAATTTTGACATTTGTTCAATAAATTTTAGTAATGCTTATTTAATTGCATATAAGCTCATCAAAAGGAAGATCCATGCTTAGATTGTTATAAAATTTTGATTTATTTGAATAGATGATTTTATAATAATCAGCTATGCATAATAAGCTTTTTTTTTTTTCCCCCATCTGGCACATCCTATTTTCTAGTACCATTTTAAGCTTTCATAGAGAAAAACCTTTATTAGAATACATAGAACTTGCTGTTTGAAGTTTTAAAATCGGATATTTTATATTATCTCATATGTATGTATGTATATGTGTGTGTACATATGACATAAAAGTCTTTGACATTAATGGTTTGCACATTTGCCTGCTATTTCCTGATCTGAATTTGAATCAGAACAGTAAAATAAGAATCTTATTTCATATTCCATTTTGGCTTAGAATTTATTTTTCTGGCAGCTGATTTTAATTAACTCATTTAATCCAGTGTGTGTGGAAAAGAAACATGAATTTTTTTTCCAAAATTCATCATCTCTCCGTTGGCAAACTTTGTAAGAATTGCCTTATTCACAATTTCTCTATGACTGTATAAATATATATTCACTGAGCATGCAAAATGAGTCCCCCACTTCTAACCATTGACTTTTATTATGAGTTAAATTTTTCACTATAGCTACCCAATAGCTACATTTTTTACCCATTTTTATGATAGTTAAATTAAGAAATAGTGTTTTTAAAAGTTTTGAACTCTGTACATTTTATTTCCTCAAATTTTTGTTTGATTAGCTTGCAAATAAGTTAATAGTTACCGACTTGGTATTATACCTATATTGCTAAACATTGGAATGTACTTGGTTTCAAAACTTTTTAGGATTTTTAAAAATGTAGAGTTCATTTGAGGAAGGCTAGTAGTCAGAAACTTGTCTGGGAATTAGTTTGACATCACATTTTGCTTTCCATTTATGACTCTTGCTGTTGTAAATAGTTCATAAGTAGTGCAAAATAGACAAGTGTGTGTGTGTGTGCATTTGTATCAAAAATCTATATATGTTTTAGAGTTTTTAAATTAAACATATATATATATATTTTACAGCTAACTGATGTGGGTTGTGTTTGCGAAGAGGTGCTTGAATCATGGATTAAATTAAAAAGGTCTTCTCCACTCTGGTGATTATTATTCATATTAATTATATTAATATTTAATAATTTTTAAGAAAAAGTTCAGACAACAAACAATTATTTATACTTAGTTTTACACATAGATTTATACTTAGTTTTATACTTAGATAGTTTAATGGTTTTGTTACATAATTTTCTGTTGTTTCTTGTATTGTTAAATCAAAAGTATAATGATGTCATTTATATGTTTTGCAACATTTAAATTTTTAGCATAAGAATTAACATTCACACAACAACCATCGTACAATATTTATGATGATCTAAATAAAAAATTGATTATATCTTTTTATGAATATGGCTAGTTTAGTAATGTATCTACTACAGATATTTCAATTAGTATATTTTTTTATGTACTTTTTTTTAAAAATCTATAAAATATCGTATACTTTGTTAGTGATATTAAAAAAAATGAATGATAGTTAGTGTTTTCCTGAAGGTTTATGATGGTATTTTAGTTGTATTTATATATTGTACTATTTCTATTATCTATTATAAAATATTGAATGTCTTTATATGCACAATGTTTCAAGAGATATTATTCTCTCTTCATTTAAGTGATGTTGGACAGTATTAGCAGGGGGATCGAACCTGGATCCTTAGATTTTTGAATATTGAATTTTAAGGTGACACTCAGACCAACTGAGCTATCCTGCCAAAGACTAGTCAGAACCATTGACAGTATTAGCAGGGGGATCGAACCTGGATCGTTAGATTTTTGAATATTGAATTTTAAGGTGACACTCTGACCAACCAAGCTATCCTGCCAAAGACAAGTCACTAGAAATTTCATATACTTAATTATGAGGTTCCTCCTGATTTATTTATTTTTTCCTTAAGAGTAAAATTGATTGGTGGTTTCCATATAGTCATGCTAGGTTGACTTATGGAGTTATTCATCATTGTCATGTGAGCAGGTTCTTTGAATTTTTTTCTTTGTACCTTTTCCTTTGTCTAATATTTTTGTATTTTTCCAATTGAATATATGTTCATTGGTATATACATGGTCTGCTACCTTAAAGACATCTGTTTTCTCACTTCTTATTATTGGTTAGTGCTCTTGCAATCTGTTTTCAAATTTAGGCTTTGTAGATGTTAGAATTCCTCATAGTGGGGTATGACTGTGGAAAGCTATTCTGCTGTTATACTGATTGCATATTTTCCTCAATTTGTCTGCTGTGTTTGGTATATATGTATACATTACAGGATCAGTAATTGTTTTTTCTTTAGATAGTTCTTTTTATTGTCTATTTAAGCTTTTTTTTGAATAACAGTAGCAGACCATGTATGTACCAATGAATTTATGTTCAATTGGGAAAATACAAGAATATTGGCTAGGGAGGAGTAAGGTATAAAGAAGAAAATTCAAAGAAGCTGTTCACATGACAATGCTGAATGACTCCATAAATCAACCGAGTGTGACTATACATAATGTATAGACTAATCAACTTTGTTCTTAAGAAAAAGTGGAGAAATCAGGAGGAAACTCTAAGATAAGTATATGAAATTTCTACTGACTGATGCCATTGGCAGGATGGCTCAGTTGGTTATAGCGTTATCTTAAAATTCCATATTCAAGAATCTAAGGATCCAGGTTCAATTCCCATGCTAGTACTGCCAATGGTCAGACCAACACCACCTGTAAAAGAGAGAATAATACTTCCCAAAAATGTGATGCATGTACTACCTTGTGTGCTATTATTAACACTTGAATGTATTTTGAAAATTTAAAAGTTAAATTTTTCTAAAGAGATGCAATACTTTATATATAGATGATGGAAATAATCAAATATATAAATACAAATAGTATAGTCAGTTTTGAATTAGGTTTAGATTCACCTTTAATTATGTCTGTTGTGCATTGTATGGAAAATCGCTTTTCAAGCAAATCATTTCAAGCATGTTTTTTAAAACTTTGTAATATTACATGAGATGTCTTAGAAAGAACAAGTGTTTATGAGTTGTTATTATCCTTTGGATTTGTAGGTTACGAAAATGTATTTGATTCTCTAAGCATTTTCATAATGATTTAAGTTTTGGTCTATCACTATATAAACTCAAAATATGATTCATTTAGAACAGCGGTCCCCAATCTTTTTGCACTTAAGAGCACATTCTATAATACCGGCCAGGTGGAGGGCACCATTTATTTTTTCAATGTAAATTTATATTTGGATATTGTTAATGATAGACCCTTTTACGCTGTAAAAGTATAGTATGACCTACAATTTGATTACAATATAATACAATAGTTTATAAGAAATCTTAAAAATTACATTTATTTGTATCAGATAAATAATTTTTTACCGTGTTCGGATAGCGGCGGGCACATGTAAAATGGTCTGTGGGCGCCATGGTGCCCGCGGGCATAGGGTTGGGGACCCCTGATTTAGAAGAATATTTATCAAAATGCAATAGTAGTAACTAGAGTTCTGGATAAAAATTTCAAGCATAACATTGAAAAAGATATATAACAGGGTTCTTCCATATTTCTTTGCAGTTTGACAAGAAGTATTTTGTGGATTAAAATGAGAATCCAAGGGAATATAAGTATGGAGATTAAATATATAAGCCTAGATTTTGAGATGGTATGATTGTTTTTGTAAATAATGCTTCACAATATCAGGAAATATTGCAAGAATTGTTAGATGAGCACAAAGTAGAGCTAAAAATAAATTTAATAAAGAGTAATGTTCGATGGTTTTCACAGAAGAAAGCAAAGATAGATAATTATGAATTACAAATTAATATTTACAAATACCTTGATCACCTTATTAATATAGATAAGTGAAATTAATAATAAAATTGAAGTTGGATGGAATGCGGTATTTGATGACCTTATTAATATAGATGGGTGAAATTAATCATAAAATTGAAGTTGGATGGAATGCTCTTAATAGAAATAAATAATCCTATGTATTTGAAAAAGTTTTTTTAATAGATATGACCATTTCCTACATATGCACCTGAAACTTGGACACTTAACAGAAAAGTAATATGAAGACTTTGAACCATATAACAAAGTATGGAGAAATGTATTTTGGAAAGTAATAAAGAGGGTTGAAAACAAAGTATATGGATGAGAGAACAAACATAGGTAAATCCTATATTATTAGACACTAGTTTCTGGTGATCCATGAATGGAAATTATTTCTTTTAACAGTTTGATCATTTTTGGCATTTTATATATGCTCCATTTAGAGCCTAGCATCAGTCACTACTAAAATTATAATATTAAATCATATATGCAACTTCAAATGAATCTTTAATTCTGATTGTATATCTCTCTCTTATAAAACTACAATTATTTATTTATTCATATTTTTACTCCAATGCTTATTTATGTATAATATTAATTTTTACATTTTCCTCTTTTTTACTCTTGCTAAAATTAGATATATATTCATTTATAACTAATATTAGATTATAGGTCAATTATTTGAGGGGAAGAATCAAAAAATTCTTTTAGTTGTATTTTAACCTCAAATTATAGCCATATGAGGCAGATGCACAATTACTATCATTGTATAGTTAATTATTATCTAATAATAATTAATGCCATATTTTATCTGATTGATATATTAATTTCACTCTGAATTTTTACCACTGTTGGCAAAGATATGCTTATAAACATCAAAAGTTTCAAGAATATAAGGAGATACATAAAAAAAAACCAAACTAGAATTGTTCTCTGTTGGATAGGCTCATTGTAGCATATGCTTCTGCTGCTAGATACCTCTTGCAGGGAACATTCTGCATCAGTCTGCCAATCAGCATAGCATCATCAAGTGAAATTGTGGTACCACATAGTAAATTTTTTTATTAAATGCATCTCGCTTATTTATCAATTTTTTTGATGGTTGAAAAGTTGGAACAATGTGAAATTGTGTTTTCTGTTAGAAAAAAATGGCAGGGGAAACAGTTGTAATGTTTGTAACAGTTGACAAATAAGCTATTCTTGGAAAAATACAAGTTTCCAAGTAGTTTAATGGAAGAGTTCAAATTTATTATGTTCCAAAAAAAGCATGACTAGTGAAATCCAATATTAAGACAAAGGTGATTTTTTCTTTTGTTGATGCAAGAAAAAAATGGCTGCTGCCATAAACTTAATTCGTAAATCTTAAGTTTATGAATTCCAATATTTTTTTTTTTTTTATTTGTTTACATTTTTTTAAATTTACATTTCTTTTTTTTTGAATGGTGGTATAATTGAAGTTGTATAGATAGATACAGCTTAATTCGCAATATGGATTATTAATATTATATATAAGGTAAACAAATTATAAATAGTCCAGAAGGCATTACTCACCAGACTATAGACAATTGCCAATTAGCAAATAATTTTGATTGAATCTTTTGCTAAGAATAACAAAATACCTATTAACCAAACAATATTGGATGATGGCTGAGTTATTGGCTATGAAACACATATGTAATAAAATGAAATTGGAGTTTGTCAAACTCATTATACTAATAATAATGGCACAAATGAATATTCAGCTCTATCTAGCTGCCTGCCATTTCCAATAACTTCTACATTCAAGATATATGCTGTTGACTACAGCCAACATTTCACAAGATGATTAAAGTTTAATATTTATATAAATAGTATTAATATAATAAATTTTGTAATTTCAAATTGCATTTTATTATATTTACAATATGACCAGAGTATTTACTGTATCAACAGCAGCATACCCTCGCCCCACATTAAACAAAAATAAAAATTTGTGAACAAAACAAACTTAATATTTTTATTTTATGTGCTTAATTTAATATCACTTTTGTCATTAATTTTCATCATTTTATATTTGTGAAAAATATATGATATAGTACCATTTTCTAGGTAATTTAAGAGGTTTTATATATTTTTATATACTCTATTTACAAGCATATACAATGATCATGCTTTTCTTAATTCAACAAGAAATAAGTGTTGGAAAACTCAATTATATTTCCTGGTTAATCTACCCCTAAGCATGCAACACATATATGTAATGTCGAAGCAGACTATGACGAGCAGTTTCGTTTAAATATTTATTTCTGGGCACCAGTGTTTAATGGACACTATCCGTAAAACACCTGCCATGTAGGCAATTATTGGAGACTCAAATGTCTCAATTCTTGTATCAGCTTCATTTTACGAAGATTTATTAAATTAATTATGTATATTGGCATTTGTCAACGAGAACTGCTAAAAGGAAGATTGCTAGCTGGCATTTAATACGTAACTTTAATAAACAAATAAACAAAGATTAGAATTACAAAATTATTTATTAATTCCACCTGATGACGGATTATTAGCATTAAAATATCATGCACATATATAAAGTATTGTTACAAATAACATTAAAACAGGCAATACTCTCTATACGTATGCCACACGCAGTAAGCTAGAGTAATAAATGGACACCAGAAGGCTTGTGCATAAAACCCCCATCTATTGCCTACTCATCCAATATCCCCATATACTAGTTTCTTGCTTGTGGCCTTCAGTGAGAAGCCTTGGATCAGAGAGCACCGCCTAGATATTAGGACCTAATGCAACCCCCCAGCAAACACCTTTTATCTCCATTTAACTACAAAACTATGAGTCTTAAACTGAAAACACCTTAATGTTTTCAATCCAAGCCCATTAGCTTATATAGACATATTGGATTAGTAGGCATTAGATGGGGATTTTATGCACAAGCTTGCTGGATGTGGCATACATATAGCGAGTATTGCCTGTTTTAACAATAGTTATAGACAAGCATAAGAATTAGTGGTCATGTGATATTTATTGGCTTAAAATAACTTATTAACAACTAAAAGTTATTAATAACCATATTATTTTTGAATATTAACTTGATTCTAAAATTCTTCTTAATATAAAATACTAGCTCAGTTCTTGTATTAAGAGTTTCTAAAATTCTTCTTAATATAAAATACTAGCTCAGTTCTTGTATTAAGAGTTCTTCTATTTTAGTTAAAATTAGAAAATGAATATATAGTTCTTATTTATCTTACCAGAACTTCCTGTGGATATTTACTAGTACTATATGTACGTATAGCATGGCCATGAATTTTCTCTGCGAGATCCATTTGGTACAGTTGGAATAGAATTTTATTAGCTTGTTCGGGGTCTGATCCTTAAATAGACACAGTGTCAGGATTAAAACATTCAACTTCAGGCGAGGAAGGAAGCATTGGCAAACATCCATTTATGCATTTGATTAAGAATCTAACCCATAGGTAATGACCAATATGTTTTTCTACTGCTATCTATGATGAATGCACACTTTTTTTTTTCAGGATCCTCCAACAATTTTATTCTGCAATGCAAAAAAAAACATTTCCGTAGCAGCATAAGAAAAAAAAATATGAAAGAGAATAAGAATAACAATTCTGTGGATCCCCTTTTGTTCTATATCCAAAAGTCTGAGTCCACTGCGCATGTCCTGGTTTCATCTTTCCCTTTTTTTTTTTTTTTATCTTGTTCAGATTTAATTTCCCCTAATTTTATTTCTTTTTTACCATAAATTGTTATTTTTTTATTTATCAAATTGACAATCAGTTTCGATCGGCCATTTTTAATTAGAAGGGAACAAAGATCATACCTTACATTTTTTAAAAATTATAGTTAATTGCATTCCGATTTTATTTTTTATCAAAAATAAAATCTGAAATATTTTTTTTTCTTTTCACAAGGTCAGTACATCTTTATTAAATAAAAAAAACTATTAATTTTGTATTAATTTTTAAATATAATTTTCTTTTGACAATCCTCTTTTAGGTAATGCCAATATATGCTGTACTCAAAATAATGGTACAATAAAGAATAAAATAGGTGGTTCAGCAGATTTTATTCTCAAAATTCAAAATACTTTATTTTTTATTTCAGTTAATTATGTTTGCCCTTTCTATTGGGTTTATTAGCATTTTTTTTATAAGGTTCGAGCAACTGGGCATTATAAGTGCCCTTTTCCTCTCTTTCATTCAGTATAGTGAATGTATATGAACCCTTTTGTTTGATAATTTGATAAGAGCCATCATACATATCTTGGAAATTTTTTAAAAATGTTTCTCCAGTTGACTAATAGGCATAACCCGGACCCATATTCTATTTCTTGAAAGTTATGAGATGTGGTACTATTATGATTTCTTTGTTTTGCGCTGTGCTTCAACTTAGCCATTCGCTTTTTGTTGGTCTGCTATCCCATCAATATGCTTGGATATAATGGGCAGTTTAGTTTAGTATAATTGGGGCACTGGGCGACCAAAATTTAATCTAATCGGCGCAAATCCAGTAGACTCATTAGTAGTGCAATTTAATATAGTTCATAATCTGAGGATGCTGTTTTACCCATCCTTTATGGTTAGATGACATATATATCCAAAATAACCACCCTAATTCCCTCATAATTCATTCACACTAGTTGGATTTAAGGTTACATGTAGAGGACAAAATATGGCTAATCCCCATTCCATCCACTCATGCCATTCAGTGGATTCAAATGGGGTACTGCGATTCATTATGACAGCCATGTTTTTTTTTTACTAAGTTGAAATGCTATCATTCTAATACTATAGTATTTCGAGCAGTTGTCTGAAAATAGGATGCACTGACACCAGTTTAGTAAATACATCATATATATCCAATAGATATTTTATTCATCAAAACGAAAACAAAAATCCGTAAATGTCGTGTATAATTAATTCATTGATTTTCTGAGGGATAATGAAGTTCAAGGATTCTTCATAGGACTTTTTGATAAGATTTTATCCTTTGACACATCACCCGTATTAGGGTAGACAATCTTAGTCCTCATCTTTGATTAGTAGAACCACATTTTCATTAGTTTTTCTACTTTAGTTGCCTGTTAATGTTCATATTATACATAATTACCTGATTCTGCAGATCTTCTGGCATCACACTCTCCCACTTATCCCCCCGGACATTAGTTAAGTATAGCAGCCCTCCTTTTCTTAATTGATAGCATTCTTGTAGGTTTCTATTTTGATTGTCTTTCACTAATTCATTACGCTCTCCCCTCTCCTGGTAACCAATAATTTTTTAATATCTAGCATCCTGTTTTTGTTGTTCCAATAAATGCTTTAAATCTTCCACTGATACATCCACGCCTAGCCCAATTGCAGCCAAACCACACATCTTCCATATGTAGGTGACTTGAACTAGCGGGACCTGGATTCTGACTTAAATGTTGGCCACTACATTTTCTGATTCCTTACAATATTGAACAGTATAATTAAATTCTTGCAGGAACAGGATTCAGCAGTTAACCAGCTATTGATCAAATAGCTGTGGTTGATAAATTCCAGGCTCTTGTAGTCTAAAACAACAATCACCTCCAATCACAAGAGAAACTGCCAAAATATGTGGAATGCCCATACCATGGACAGCACTTCTTTCTCTGTGACTAATTAATTTGCGGACATTTCAAGGGTCTGATAATAAAGTACCGCCCTCCTGGACTGCCATGTCCATTTGCCCAACAAATGGTTTCTTTAAATCTGGGTATGCCAACCTCACTTGTCGAAAATTTTCTCCTTAATGCGTTCAAATCCTTCATCTGTTCTGGTGTCTTCTTCCAGGGCTTGTCTTTGTGCAATAATTGTAAAGTGTGGCTTCATGTTCTCTGCAAAATTTGTATAGAACTTATCGAAATTGTATAACCTTAGAAATGCTCTAACCTGCTTTTTCATGCGGGGTGTATTGAAGCAGATGATCTGATGCTCAGATCCTGCTTCACAGCCCACGTCCAATCTCCTACCACCTAACTATGTTTAAACCCATCCTTATGCACGTATATATATTTATTAGTACGTATATTTTTTTGCTTTATTATTTTAACATAATGTATATATTTATATCTCTTAACTTAAAACCATTTAATAAATAAATATTTAATATTATTTTCATGTGTATGCGTGCGTAATGGATAAATATATATATTTTCAGTGTAGGAGATTGCTTACAAATCATAAAAATTATATATATTGTGTATTTAAAGGTCATATATGAAACTTATTATTTTTTTTATATTTAATTTAGCAGTCAGAAATGATGCAATTCTTTTAAAAAGTTTCTCGAAAACAATTATCCAGAAAAGCCCATTAGTTAAAAGTAAAAGATTACAATTTTGTAATAATAAAATAAATCCATTAGTGGAAATTTTGTCCATGCCAACTTATTTTAAAATCATAAGACTTACTTTAAAACAATCGTTCGAGAAACTGATAACAGAATTGCATTGTTTCAAAAGTCTTACAAGACAAAAAAGATCCAGTCAGCCGATTTTAGCTTGGCTAAAGTGCACAAATTGCCTTAGGTCCAGAAGTAGTTGCTATGCTACATCACCAAAAAAAAAAGTATAAATACTGCTGGATTTGAATCCAAGAGGAAGGAGACAACCATAAATTTCATGATGCTAAACCAAATCCACGTCAGTCTGAAATTTTATCTAATGTGTCGTGAGTAGGGGAAATTTCACCTTCCCCTCCATTCCAATATGCTTTTCTCGTAACGAAGCTCCGGATCCCGTACTTATGAACTCTAAAATATCTGCCAATTAAGTAAATAAATGCTACCTGTCATGTCGTATTCAAACCCTAGATAGTGCACTAATGCTGATGAACATTACTCGTATCAAGGACTGCTACTCCATATAATCAAGGTAAAAGAACTCTAGCCGCTCTTGATTATCAAATTCAGCCTTCTTTATAATAACTACAATCCTGACCCTCTATATAACTTATCCTCATTAAGCCTTTATTAATATGTTTTCCTTTTATTTCCATGCAGCAAATAACTCAAGTTTATTATTTGTTTTATGTATTTATGTTTTTAAAATGCCAATAATATTTTCAAAATCGCTGACATATATTTTCTTTCTATTTTCCCTACCCATTACTTATGGGGTAATTAAGAATGTAGATTAATTAAAAATAAGTTTTATTCGACTTATGCAGGTGTTCATGATTTTGGAAAAACAAAGTCATTAAATTATAAAAATTGCTATAGAAAACAGATCAACATTGATTTCCTAAAAATGTTTTTTTTCTTTCTAAATAATAATGCGCTGTTCTTAACTTTTAATGTAATTTATATATATAAAATCTATATTTTATCCCAACTATTACCACCACCCCATTTATTTATGTATCAACTTATTTACTTTCATAGTAGCATTTATTAACCGAGATGGGTATTCATTAAACATGTGGGGAGTTATGAATAATTTAAAGTAAAAGGGAGGGGAAATCTTTAGATCTTAAAATTCTATATTTAGTTAAATTTATCATCCATGCCTGTTTACCATTACGCAGGGTATTTATAATTTATGGGTACTAAATATTTAAGATAGTCTTTAAAGCTACACATTTCATTATCCCTAAGCATTGCATGCATATAGGCAACTTCGTCCTATATTATATATATTCGTGCTTCTTGTTTCTATGGAGGTATCGCAAAGTTGAGCCCCATCATCATTCTCAATGTCCAAGAACCAGGCTTAAACCCTCTTGGGACATATTTGGTCGCTAATGCGTGCTTTATATGGGGATTGCTCTGGAAAAACCAGCTCAATAAATGCATCGCCAGCCGCTCTTTGTTTATAAACTGATCGTGCCACGTTTGCAGTGTAAATTGGTCGTTCTCGTCGAGTGAATTTCATGAAGCATACACCAGGATCCATAACTGGACCACAAATCTGCCGCCATGCACGTACCGCCTTTCGTTATATTTCTAGTATACCCATGAACATCCATAAGCCTTAATGTTGTGATTTTGCTAAAGAGACATCTATGTCCATTATTTAAGATGCGCGTCATTGCAACAAACTTATTATTAATATAAATATTCATTAGCTGGCCCACACATCTGCTACTTTATAAACCAAATTAATAATTATATTTTGTACAAATGTAATATTTCTTTATTAAACAATTATTCTCTTTCAAATCAGTTAAATGCTATTTTCGTTTTCTCTGGGGGTGGAATAGTATTTCAGTAGTACGTTTCTAATAGCGCTAATTCTGTATGGTATCTATTATTGGCATAGCCGCAAATATAAACAAAGGTATTGTAAAATCTGGTTTCTTATGTATAAATCAAAGATAGTCTTATTTCTTAAAATCAACCATTATATAATATTTACGAGGCCAGTGTCTGACAAATAATCAGACACATTTATTTATGTTTTATCAATATAATAAATCTTAAAATATATATCATATATTTCCGAATCATTGTACTTTCTTTTATTTTAGTTAATATTAATTCATAAGTTATGCTCATGATGACTAGATGATGTCCGCCAAAATACATAAATAATATGCAAGATCACGAGCCTTCATTGCTTCTAAATTATAGTTCATTTTAAGTTAGTCTATCCTTAAATTTAGCTTAGAGTCTTTTTGTGTCTCCGATGAGATGCCGGTGGTGAGAAATGAAATTAGGTCGATATCATCGGGATTGTTGCTCATAAGTTGGTAGATCTGGGAAATAGGCAAATAGGGCAGAATTCATGAGTGTTCCTGACTTATTTATCTTGCGCATGATTGGATTTGAGGTACTTTTGCCTAGATGCTAGATCTTGTTATGTGAACATACAAAATCGACCGGTACAGTATGAAAATCCTTTATTGCTTGAATCTTCTTTGGGTGGGGCTTAAAACCTTTACTATTGAACAGATGTCCTAAGAAACTCAACTTCCAAGGCTATATATATATGGCTCTTCTGCAAATTAATTCAGATATATTTGGTTTCACACTCTTGGAAAAATTTTTGCAAATACTGGGGTGTTCCCACATTGCCCAGTCCAAACATTTCAAAAGCCCTGCTCCATTATTTCTTAACCCAAAAGGCATTCTATTGAACTGGTATGAAATCCCATTGTACAAAAAAGCCACATATTGACGATCAGCAGGATGTAATCTTACCTGACAATAACTGACAGTCAAATCCAATATGGAAAAAATATTTTTTTTCCTTTAAATTTGGATAGCAACTCATTAATGGGTGGAGGAATATTATGATCAGGCAAGGTAATTCTATTCTCTTGCCTAGCATTCAACCAAAACCTCACAGAATTCCTTTTTTTATGATGGTGGACCAGTATATATTATTCTCCACCTCACCATTTTTGCAGTAACTGCTTCACCTCCTCCCTATACTGATGTGGTACTGAATATGATTGAGCCTGGTATGGTGTACTGTCCACTATCTTAATTCTATAATCATACCCTTTGATAATTTGAAGTATGTCTGAAAAATTGTACCTGTACCGATAAAAAAGCTATTTTAGACTCTTTTTTTATTCTCCTTTCTCTTTACTCATACATTCTCATCTTCTGCCATTCTGCCCTGCATTGTACATTACATACCTTAACAGACAGGCACAAATCTTGGGACCAGAAAGTTAATACTTCCCCTTTGCAAATAGCCTTCTATTACCCACCCCCATTTTGTGTGTAAAATCAGAGCCCAATATTACATTATGTACCAATTCTTTTATGATCAATAATATATGATGTATTTACCTTTTCCCCACTCCTATCCGTACCCAGACTTGTTTGTTATCCAACTTTGCCTTTCTGCTGTTTGCTAGGTCACCTGCATTTATTTCACCAGTAAAATTCGAATACCAGGATCTTGGTTGATCATACGTTTGTATCTAAGATATCACTGATATCTAACTGCCCGAGTCAAACACCGCACATGGGGCATTTCTGCAAAGAGAAATTTATCTCTCCATCCCATTCATAAATTAAATTCTCTACCATTTTTGTCATGGCCGGGCTTTTGATCTCATTTCTCTGGTTCTTCCACTTTAAATTAGCCCCAATCTGTCTCCCCTTTAGTAATGATGCTGGCTGGTGTTTTTTTTTTTTTTAATTATGCCATGGTTGAAGCTTTATTGTTTTTTTTATGGCAACCTCCCCCATACTTTTACTTATATTCCCTTTAGAGGCCTTTTTATTATTTTTCCTTTTTCTAACACTTGTTCTGTTACTCTTATATCCCTATTCACTATTTTGTTTTCACCACCTTCCTTTCTGCCTGGATCTCATTCCTAAATTTCCCTCATTTCACTCTTGACTTCATTCTTCCGCTGAACATTTCTTATATTGCTGGCATAGTGCCCTCCTTTACTTTTTTATTCCCATCTTCTGACATAGTTTTATTAATTTTCTTGCCACTTCTTAATTTCATAAATACTTATAATTTTTATTTTCTGTAAAAGGAAAATTATTTTTTTTTCTTTCAAAAACAAATTTTATAACTCTCGTTCTATTTAACTGTCTTTCAATTCAATATTACGCGCACCTATCCCCCTTATATCTGTTGTCACTTTGATTCATTGATTCCTTATCTTGCCATCTATTTTCTTACTTTTATCCCCTAAAATTATTCACCCCCTAAAATTATTCAACTGCTTAAGCCCTCTTAAAACTGACAAACAACAGCAACAACAACAACAAAAAAAAAACCATGTGAACAATTGATTACCTGTTATATAAATTTACACCTATCTCAGGTTTATGAGTTTTATTTTACCACATTGAAGTCCCTCCTTGGATAATGAACTTGATTCGAAGCTTCATGTTAGAATGCCATTGTACTGTTTTCTAGGTAATCTTGAGGTTTTGCATTTACAAGCATATATGATTAACCAAATTGTGCTTTTCTTAATTCACGAAATTAGTGTTAGAAAACTACATTTCCTGGTTAATCTACTGAAATATACACATAATATCGAAGCGAACTATAATTAGTGATAGTTTTTTTTAAATTGTTATTTCTGAGTGCCAATGCTTAATGGAAGATTAAAGTACCTGCCACATAGTCAGTTAATGGAGACTCAAACATCTTAATTCTTACATTAGCTTCACTTTATGGAAATTTATTAATTAATCACATGTATTGACATTTATAAACAAGAACACTAAAAGGAAGATTGTTAGTTGGGACTTAATGTATTAATAAACAAAAAAGCAAAGATTAGAATTACAAATTTATTTATTAATTCTACCTATGACATTATTAGCATTAAAATATCACACATATATAAAGTATTGTTACAAATAATTCATTAACATCTAAAAGTTATAAATAATCATATTACTCTTGAATACTAACTTGATTCTAAAGTTCTTAATATGAAACACTAGTTCAGTTCATGTATTAAGAGTTCATCTACTTTAGTTAAAATTAGAAAATGAATATACAGTTCTTATTTATCTTGCCAGAACTTTTTGTGGATATCTACTAGTACTAGATGTAGGTATACCAAGACCATGGATGTTCTCTGTGAGATCCATTCAGCACAATTGGAGTAGGTTTTTTTTTTTATTAGCTTGTTCGGGGTCTGATCCTTAAGTAGGCACAGTGTTGGGTTAAAACATTCTATCGACTTCAGGCAAGGATGAAAGCATCGGTGACCAATCTGTTTTTGCAATGCATTTGATTAAGATCAAACCCATAGGTAATGACTAGCACATGGCAATACATTTTTCTACTGCTTTCTATGATGAATACACACTTTTTTTTCCAGCAACGCAAAAAACATTTCTATAGCAGCATAAGAATAAAATATAAGCAAAAAATTAGGTGGAAAATGGGCACTATTAATTGTATTGTTGAAGGTAGAATAATGTCCAATAGGTGGAGTTAATGTAATTGATAGGTTATGAAAAAAGTGATTATACAGAAAGTAGATTATTGGTTTTTATGCTGGGTTTGGAAAAAGATAAGGGGGATTTAGATATAAAGGCTGTAGAGTTAACAAAGATTATGTTATAGAAATAGGATGGAGCAGAATATGGAAAAACTTAGACTGGGGAATGTAAAATTAAGTAGCTAACAAGTTTTTCTTGGTATAATTGCTGAGAGATTCTTGACTTCGTTTAAGAAGCTACAGTACATCACATCATATGTGATGTATAAAACTATCTTGAAAAAACATCTTAAGAGATGAAAGCTGGGTTGATAAATTAAATAATTGTAAATATAATTGGTTGTTTCAATTTTATTTAGATTAATTATATTAAGGATATGCTATATCTATAAAACATTGCAGACAAATAATTTTTTTATGTTGAATATTTGACCATTGTGTATATAAGAATAAATATAGGGGATTTGAACTCAGACTTCCATCCACACCACTGAAAATCTGATTATGAAATGCCCAAATCCCATGCTGATGCCAAAATTATTGTCATGCCCATGTTGACCTCAAGTCTCTCTGATCCTCATGTATAGGACCATATCTATTTAAATACATAGAAGAGGGATGGGCAGGATGGAGGCTTAATGTGTAAATATCTGAAATACAGGCACTCTTCACATATCTGGAGCCTAATTGTAAATATTGGGGATTTGAAATCTGACTTTCAAGTACCCATCAACTATCCACACTATCTCATACCCCTGACACATATAACCACACACATGTAAAAAAGATAAATCATCACCAATATATGTATTTTCATGCTAAATCAGCAATCATCAGTTGCCAGATTATCATCTCCCACACACATATATATAATCAGTGTTCAGTTTATGTTAAGATAGCAAATCTTCATACTTTAATGGACAGGCTACAATCTACTCCAATCTCCAACTCTTCAGCCATTCATACCATTGAAAATCTGATGATGAAACGCCCAATTAGGCTCCAGGTATGTGAAGATTGGCTGTATTTCAAGTATTTACACATTAAGCCTGCATCCTGCCCATCCTTTTATGTATTTAAATGGATAAGGTCCTATACATGAGGGATCAGAGTGACTTGAGGTCAACATGGGCATGGCAATAATATTGGCATCAGCATGGGACTTAGGCGTTTCATCATCAGATTTTCAGAGGTATGGATGGTTGAAGAGTTGGTGGTTGGAGTAGATTGAAACCTGTCCATTAAAGTTTGAAGATTTGCTATCTTAATATAAAGTGAACACTGATTGTATCTATATGTGTGGGAGATGATAATCTGGATGAACTGATGAGTGCTGGTTTAGCACAAAATACTTTTATTGGTGATTATTTATCTTTTCTACATGTGTGTGGTCATGTGTATCAGTGGTATGAGCTAGTATGGATAGTTGACGGGTAGTTGAAAGTCTAAGTTCAAATCACTATATTTACAGTTAGGCTCCAGGTATGTGAATAGTGCCTGTATTTCAAATATAAGAAATCCAATAATAATTCTCTGGATCCCCTTTTATATTCAACCTTGCAGGTCCTGTTTACACCTTTCCTTTTTTTTATCTTATCCAGATTTAACTTCTAACTTTATTTTTTTTCTATTATTAATTTTTTCCTTTTTTTACCAACTTCATCTTAGCAATCCATCAGGTTCGATTGACTATCTTTAATTAGAGGGGAATAAAGGTCCCATTCACATTTTTTAAAAATTACTGTTAATTGCATTCTGATTTTATTTTTATCAAAAAAAAAAATTGTAGGTATTTTTTTTTCTTTTCACTAGGGTAGTTACATTAAAATAATACCCATTGTTTATTAAATAAAAAAAAATATTAATTTTATTTTAATTATATATTTTTAAATGTAATTTTCTTTTAACAATCCTCATTTAGATTAATGCCAATATACGTTGTATGGTACAATATATATATATAATTAAACTGCTTAAGTATAACTTTTTTTTTCCTAATTGAGGTATAAAAAAATTCTTAGTGATATTTGTACTGCTTTATACTGAAATTTCTAATTGATAAGCATGGAGAAGTGGGAGGAAAGATTACTGCTAAACTAAGTGAAACACAAACAAAAAAGTGCTTTTAGTATTTTAAACTTTTTTAAGTAATAGCTATTGTATTGTAACTGTAGAGAATTTTTAAATAATAGCTATTGTATTGTAACTGTAGTGAATTTAATTGTATTTTTATATTGGACTATTTCCACCATCTAATATGTTTGTTGAATGTCTTTAGAAAAATGTAACTTTATTTAAATATTCCAAATACATTCAATTGTTAGTAAATAGCACATCAAACAGGTTAGTATATTTACTAACAGTTGAATGTATTTGGAATATTTAAATAAAGTTACATTTTTACTTGCATATTAGATGATTGGAAATAGTCCAATATAAAAATACAATTAGAACACCATCATCACAAACCTTCAGGAAAACACTGTAGTGAATTTAGTTCTTTTTTGAATATTAATTTCAGTCAGTCTATAAATAGAAGATAAAAATGCCTCTAAAAATATTGTGGTTGTAAATATAAAAGCAGTGTCTATTTTTATTAATTTGTAAGAATGTATGTACTATATTAATTTTTAAATTGTGACAGATATATATCTATGGTCGATGTTTTTAATGTATTAAATAATTTTAAATATGAATGGAGGGAAATGAAATAGAAAAAATGCATGTGTATATATATATATGTTTTGTAGAATTTATATGAAATACCGGTTGAATAATATTCACACATAAAAAAAGTAATATTCCATATTAAGTATATGTAGGTGTGGACATTTTTATATTGCATAAAAAAATTACAGGAACTGATAATTTGATTGAATGAGGCAAATTATTTTTTACATAACTTGTAATGAGTTGCAGTGGAAGTTTTTGTTTTAATATGTTTATTTTAGAAAAAAAATTGAGTATATTTTATAAATATACTTACTGATTTAAATTGTTAAAGTGTATAACCATATACATGTTATGAATTTTAAACTGGCAAACTTTCCTTGCAGTAGTGCAGGCCAGTACAATTCATGTTAATCAATGGATGCAAGATTTGTTCATAAAAATCTCTATCTAGTGCCTACTCATCCAATATTTCCAGATTAGTTTCTAGCTTTTGGCTTTCATCAGTGAGGAACCTTGGATCTAAGAGCATTGCAATCTAGATCTTTGGACCTAATGCAACTCTCCAGTATCTAGATGCAGTGCTCTCAGATACAAAGCTTCTCACTGATGAAAGCCGTAAACTAGAAACTAGTCTACAGTTATTGGATGAGTAGGCATTAGATAAGGATTGTATGCACAGACCTTTTTTGCATCCATTGATTACTATGGCTTGCGCTGTATGGCACTACTTTAAAAAGAGTTTATTAATCTTTTAACTACTTGTGTAAGTGTAGGAAATGGTGATCAATTGAAGATTATGGATTTGAATGTATATACTATTGAAGATGATAGATGCTGTATAAGTTGACTATAGCTTTATATAGTATATTTTATAAGATTAATTATTTTAATACCAATAAGCTAATGCATATGCACTTTGTAGATGTCACTATATAAATGAATACGCCCACTTTTTCAAACACAAGATAAAGTCTTTGGGAAAATATAGAATGAATCCATCTATCTTTTCGACCCAAACGTATATGTATGAGCAAATCTTAAGTGTTTGAAAATGAGTAGTAAAAAAAAGTAATTTAAAGTGATCAATTAACAACTTCACACTCTCATTTTTAAACACTTAAGATTTGCCCATATATATACGTTTGGATCGAAAAGATAGATGGATTCATTCTATCTTTTCCCAAAGACTTTATCTTGTGTTTGAAAAAGTGGGAATATTCATTTATATAGTGACATCTACAAAGCGCATATGCATTAGCTTATTGGCTTATTGGTATTAAAGTTTATAAAACATCGTGCTATATGAAATAAATGTCTTAAGATTAATTATTGTTTCATTTTATTTTATTTATATAAAAATTGTGCAAGTCATTTGAGTTTTTATTATATCAAGTTCAGAAAAATCTATAACCTGATGATTAGTCACCAAGTCTCTCAAAGTAATAATTTTGGTTTTTGTACATGTAGACATTTTTAAAGCCTCATGAAAGCTGTTGATTTTTTTAAAAATCATATTTTGTAATCATGTATTTATGTGTATAGTCACTTACTCATAAGGTCAAGGATATTTCTGACTGCAATTTTTTTAAACACAAATCTCTTTGAAAAATTAAAATAATACAGTAATAATAATATGAATATGATGTAATGCATTTTGATATGTTTTTTAACTTTGTTAAATTAATTAGTTATTTTTTCATACAGCCTTCCATGGTAGATTAGAATGACCACATTAGAGACAAGCTATCAGCCATTATTGTCATATGACAATGATGCTGAAACTCCACAGGAACATGAGTTAATGATTCATGTGGTCCCAGAAAGTAGTAAATGTAAGTAAATTTTACAATGTCGAATCAAATTCTTTTACAAAATATATAGACTGTTAGTAATACTTATTTTTTTTTTTTTAAGCTCGCTGGAATCATATTGAAAATCTAGATGAATTTTTTACAAGGATATCCTTTTTAATATTAAAAATTTTGCATATTATTGAAACATTTATTATAAAAATAATTGTGTATGTTTGTGTATGTATATATGTGCTTAAATATTGTATCTCATTAAAACATTTCTGCAGGTTGTTAGTACAAAATAGCTTCAAAATGAGGGATGCAATTGCTCCCACTTTCGATCTGACGTTTCAACTACAAACTATGGTCATTGAAAAGAGTAATATTTAATTGTAACTTTGCTAAATAATCACCCCTCTGATTGTCTCTGTGTTCAATGAAAATGTATATAAGTGTAAATAAATAAAGAAAAAGAAAGGGATCTTCTAAATTCCATCTGTTTTTTTTTGTTTTTTCTGCAGCAGAAATAAAAATTATTACATTTTATTTATCAAGTATATTAATTTTCATTATATCTAATCAATGGTTAATCTTGAAATTGTTTCTTTATTTTGCCTATATCTTTGTCTAAGATAAAAGCTAGAAAGCTAGGATCTAGTCATGTAAGTAAATTTTTTTACTATCATGTACTGACAACAGATTTAACTCATTGTTTAACTTATAAGTTGTTCAGTAAAGGAGATGCTTACTATTGATATGCAGCAAAAGGTGTTGTCATTAAATAATTTCTTGGGGAAAAGCTTCTCTAAAAAGCCTTTATAAAAAAATGCTGAAGATGAAGATATTACTTGTTAGGCAATGGACGTTTGTAGTGTTTTTCGTCCATATTTTATTCTTTATTTGAAAATAGCTTAGATATCCCTATATTGACCAGAATTAGACTTTAATTTAATTGGCAACGATTATATACAAATCACTTCCTACACTATAAATACATCCACATATTTTTATATTCTGGTCATTTACTCTGTTTATTTGATATCTACCATTCTGTCTTTTAACTTCTTAGCAAATTTTTTCAAACATTTTAGCACTTAACCTAATTGTAGTTGTCTATTGTATTTTATACTCAGTTACATCTTCCAAGTGAAAGTAAATAGTGTCTTTGAGGTAATCTTTATAATGCAAATGGGATCTGGTTTTTTCAAATGCAAATTATGCTCGAGTCTCCATAAAATACTTCTTAGGATTTTGCAGTAATTTATTTTTCTGGAAAAATTTTTTTAATTTTTGATTAATTACATAATTAAAATGTAAAATGGCTGTAAATAATCTTTTACAAACTAAAATTCTTTTCAACAGTCTTTCATAAAATGATAGTGAAAGAGTTGTTATTCACAGGCTTGCCAATTTTAGAATGGGTGCTGATTTAATTGGTTTTCCATCCTTGCTTGCTGCCTAAATTGAAATTTGAAAAAATTGCCACTACACCTTTAGGCTAATGTATATATTATGTGATTCATTGTAACATAGCTATAGGAACTACATTAGTAATATCAATAATTTCAAATATTTTAATTTGAATAGTTGTTATTGCCTTGATTTTGCTGATTCCATAAGTATATGTTACTTCATTTACAAAGTAATCATTTCTTTCCCTGATCAAGTTATCAACACTCATGACCCATTCCGATTTATCCTATTAAGAAAAGTTGCATAGCCATTTACCCATAAATAATCTGCATGGCTATCTGGATTAACTATGGCCTATCGTAAAAAAATCCTGTGCCTATTTGGAAAATCCTCAGCTACTTATAGATTCCAAATTTATGAGTAAAATGCAAAATAATATAGTAGACTCTATGTGATGATGATGATCTTCATAAGATGTTTAAATATCTTGGATATTTAATGTTAATGAACTAAATTCTTTCATCTATTCAAAGTTCATTTATCTTAAGGTAACTCTACAAATAAAGGATTTGAAATTATTTCGAGTCCAAGCTTTATAGTTGATATTTTGTCATTTTTTTAGCAACAAACACATAATTTATGAAGACTATTATAGTATGTCATCATGGTATACAGAAAGTAATTTATATTTCATGCATTTATTATGCTTCTCAGATTATTGTCTTTGACATCTGTAGTATTACAAATTACAGAATTTTAGAATTTGAAGCTGTTGGAATATTATTTATGCATATTCATATGCACACAGAGATGTATTTTCCTCTCTCTCTCTATATATATATATAAATCTTATTTTGAAGTAATATATACATATAGATAAATGTGTATAAAATTGATTCACAGAACAATCAAGTCCAAAAATGTTATTACAGTATTTCACAAGTCAGATCCCCAAAAAATCATTTAAATAAACGTGCGGACATTAATAAAAGAAAGTGGACATTATTAGTAAGATTACTTATATAAATTCTTTTGGGAATGGATTATTGAATTATAATAGTACTGTTGGAGACCATGAATAGGTTTATATTTTGAGTGTTACATATTTGATAGGCTGCAATTTCTTTACAGTCTTGTTAAAAGTGTTAGAAATAAATGTATGTATAGGCATATTTGTATAATCTATATAGTCAATTTACATTCTTAATTTCCGGAAATAAATTTTTATTCTTGTGACTTTCAGCAATTATTGTTTAACAGTTTCATTCATTGTAAGAGATTTCTAAAAAAAAAACAAACATAAAATTCAATTTGTGTAAGCATGCAAATATAAAGAAGTTTTCTTAACCAACTTTTACGTTTATGAATATCATCAGCAACATGGATTTTCTGTGATTGCACTGAACAAGTTATGCCAATTAATGTAAGTATATACATTGAAATTTTTAATTGGAAAAAGTAGAAATTAATTTTTCAATTTATATTAGGAGCTGTAATTTATTATTTGCTCCAAAACCATCTATTGTAAGTTTGAGTAATCAGTGGACACTTAAGTAAGTGATATTGTTACATATAAATTCCCAGACTAGAGGGACATCTCTGGAGAGTTTAGAATTACTATCTAATGATCATAATTACTCACTTTTACAATAGATGACAACTTGATTATTTTTAATGCAGACATTGAAAGCAATTAGAAAAAGTCATGGTATTTCTTATGTTATAGTAATTTTTGAAGATAATTTGCTAGTGGTAAATAATATATAAAATTACAAGAACTTATAAAAGTGCATACACCTGGGTCTCGTTTTTCAGAAAACGCGCACAAAATAGACTTAACTTACCTTGAAAAATGGGGGATAGATGCTGTAAATTTCAGAATTCGCATAAAAGCAAGGCAACAAAGAAAAATTACTTTAAAATTCGCATTAAAAAAATAAGCAAACAAAGTATGACTAATAAAAAATTTCAAATATTTGAAAAAAATTAATACAAGTCAAACTTCTTTTACTTTTTTTATTAACTACAATATTTAATTTTACATTTTTCATACATATTTTAATCATTACCGCTAGCATTCGTTTGTAAACTGGAAAGAGATCAGACTCGATGTGATGTATTGTAGCTTCTCCTTAAACGAAGTCAAGAATCAGCAATTATGCCCAGGAAACCTGTTAGCCACTTTATTTTTATTCGTGATGTGATGTACAACTAGCGCCACTTTCAGTCTTATGCTGTATTCTGTTTCTATATTAAAAAAAATGAAATCACAATCAAAACAAAAAGATTATACATTATCATTAGAAAGATTATTTTCAGTTTATAAAATCTTCCTTTTTTTATTTTAAAAATCTAAAAGATTATTTATTTATGTTATATATAACAAAATATACGTTTTAAAAGTTTAATTTTTTTTGAATATTTATTGCGATATTTTTATATGTAAGTATAAATCTATTATTATTATTTACTCATTAGTATAAATAGGTTATTTAAGTAGAAGCTAAAATTCTAAATACAGCTTCAAGCCATATTCACGTTAGGTGCTAATATAACGTTATATTTTTGAAAAAAAAAAAAAGTATTTCAAATGAAAATAAGTTATTAATAATTTAAATTTCTTGATATCTAATAAATATAGTGAAATATGAAAGATATTAAGAAGAACATGAATCGCATAACTTCAAAATCGCATTAAAATAATCCGCATAAAACGAGACCCAGGTGTACATGTATAATAATTAAAAAAGTTATTGAGCTTATTACCAGTCGACTAGTGATATAAGGGCTGTTATGTGATGAAAATGTAACACTATAATTCATTAAAGTTTTTGATGAAACTTGACATATGAGATGCTACATTAAACTGTGTTAAGGATTAGGCAAGTTATTACCGATTCTACTAATAATGGTCAAGCTTATTAGTTGATGCATAATTCCTATGGTTTGCTTGCCAAATATTTCAGGTGAAGCTATTAACACCATTTATATTTATTTTAAACTTATTTTGTAATATAGTTCTGAGTTTTAAATGCTAGAAAAAAAAAATTTGTTGAGAGGAGATAGCATGTAATGGCAAATTAATAGTAATGATTACCAAATGTAAACACCTGATTGTAGTGCTCTACTGCTTAGTTATCTACCTGCCTTTGGTGAAAAGAAATTAATATTCACATATTGCAAATATGAAGTTCATCTATTATGATTATGCCACTCTTTGAACTACCATATGTAGTGTGATGAACTGAGTAGAGTATAATAATATACAACCATAAAAATAAGGATGATTGATAAATTAAGTTCCATTTTATATATAAATGAATTGCAGTTTATTCCTTTAGTAACAATAATGATTATATTTCCAGATATATCATCTATTTGTAAAGCAACTTTCTCTTGATTGACTAAAGGGTCATCTAGTAAAGCCAACCTTTTTTGTACATGGAGTAAATTTATCTACTTTTAAGTTCTATTTCTTAAGGAAGCACATTTTATAGGTCTTTATTTGCATGGTTCTTTATAAAAAGGACTTATTGTACGTTTTCCAACTATTCCTTTCAGTTGCTACTTGAATACACAGAGCACAGATGGTTGTGACATGAATCACTCATATATAATTACCATAACCATGAGGATAAAATGCACATTTATGAAAAAAATAAATGGCAATGAAGAAAATAGACATTTTATTTTAAGAAGCTTAATATTATTGTCATCACATTATAAGATTGAATATCTATTACAATAGTCAAGGCAAAGTTTATGTATGTACATTTGCCAAAAATATTCACGCTTAATTGAATTTAAATATATTGTGGAATATTCATTAATTTAATTGAAATCATTTTGTTCTTTAAGTATCTTTGCATATGAGTTTTATTTCTCTTGCAAAGTTTTAGAAGACAGAAAAAAATTAAAATATTACAAATTTATGTTTAAAATATGACAATAAAGAAAACTAACATATTAATTATAGTAATAATTACAAATTTACGCATTTCAGGAAGTGAATAAAGTATAAACTCCAGTCAATGTGATTTGTGCATATACGCAGTCACAGCTATATCTAAGCTGTCCATGGAAAAGTGAGTAGAATATTGTTCTATTCCAAAATTTTTAAAAGTAAAAGGAATAAACAAGATTACAATAATTATTATGGTGTCTCATTGTTATTCACTACAGCAAAAGACTTAGAAGAATTTTGTTGAATATATTCCAATCGTAGATGAATGATTATCAGCAATTCACTATTGTTTGTATGGTTTTTGTCAGAACAAAGGAATAATTTATATATTTCTTTTATTGATATGATCAAGGAATTTGATTGAATTGAACAGAAGTTAATTGGTTGTTCATCAAACTTTAATTATATTGGACTATTTTTACATGATGGAATGAAGGGATTACTACAGTTGGAAAATGTGAGACATTTGAAATGAAAATTGGTGTAAAACGAGAATGTCAGTGATCTTTGAAATTGTTTATAGGTAGCATAATGAATCAAACATCAACACACAATATAGGTTTGATGGTACAACTTTTTTATTTGAATTAAGAACAAAATCAAGAACTTCAGCTTCCCTGTTTTTGAATGCAATATATAAAACACTGGTTTGATAAATGTTAAAAAAACTCCCAAGTTCTTTATCAATGATGGAAGAAAAGTTTTTAACAACTTATGGCTTGAATGGTTATCGTCTTGAGAATTTAAGCCAATTTAAGTAACGTGGTAGCTTTTCAAAAAGAAAAGGGGTTCAAGTGTTGAGGCGCAACACAGACTTCAGGTGCTGCTAATTCTTTTAATAAATTAAGAGAGTATATAATTTATTATTATTATATGGAAGTGATATTTGGATTCCTTATTGATGTACATTAGAAAAATTTTATTTAAGAATGTTACATAAAATTCTAAAAATACAATGGCTAGATCATAAGAATAATCAATATATTCTTTAACTTATTAGGTATGATACTACATGTGAAACAAAGGAATAATATCAAGATTTCCTAAAAAAAATGTGTTTTAACAAACTTGAATGTGGCTTTGCAGGTCTCATCATTCTCTTAAATATATTCTAAAGAAATGCAATATTATTTTTATTGGGAAGATAAGGCTGAGTGAGAAGCTACAATTAGACAAGGTTTGAAATCTTTTAAAAATGAAGAAATGCTCTTGCAGAAAGCAAGACAGCATCATAAAATATAAAATAAAATAATGGATCAATGTATTCTATATTTGATATATCTGTGGATCAAGGATTGATTTGCATAGTCATTTCAAATTCATCTCTAGTTTACTATTTTTTTTTATCATTCTCTTGGAGTTAGAATGGCCCTATTCATTAGCATTTCAAATAGAATCTGCCTTCAATTAATTACTTAAAGGAAGCACAAAATATTGAGATTAGAAAAACAAGATGTTAACAGCAATTGCTATAGGAATGTTGATGCAAGCTACTACTACAAAAATCAGGTTTGTGATATTGAATCAGAACTTGAATTGCTAAAATCTAATCCAAAACTCTTTGCTTCATGGTTGCACTTGCTAATATGTTATCATTTGATGTATGTGATAGAGAGAAAGAAGTTGATTTTAATTTCAGATTGGTTTTAATCTAGGGATGGGGAATCTGAAGCCTTAAGACTGCAAATAGCTTTTTGAATGTATTCAAATTTTGCGCAACATCCTTTTATTTTTCAAATATGTTTTTGTACTTATTTTTATGTAAATATTAAGCTGAATAATTTAAAATACCAAAAAAAATATGTAAAAGATTCAATAAAGTAATCCTTGAACTGACAGTTACAAATAAAACACCAGCAAGCCAAGACTATTTTATCATCTGCTATGGATGCAATTTAATTCTTGTGCAACTGTAGAATGTATATTTTGAAACTAATTAAAGTTTCATGACTGCAGTTATTTTAAGTATCATCTAATTTGATGTCTTTAACATTTTTTTTTGTAGTATATGCATGTATATGTTAAATATTCATCCTTAAGGTGTCTTGAGGACCACAGAATAGCAATTGAATCATTATTATTGGCAGTAGTCTTAATACTAAATTATATAACAACTATTTTAAAACTGCATTATAAAGAATAATAATATATATCATTATGATATCTGCTTCTATATATATAATATTTTATATATAATATTTCATATATAACATCTTAAAGAGCTAAAACTTTTACTAAGATATATGATTTGTTTAATACAAAAGTTGTGTCCATATCCACGATTTACATGTTAACTGTTCAAGTTATCCATTTTTCAAAAAATTGTTAAAATGTAGAAAAATTGACAAAAAATATTAATTTTTTGTGTTTTTAATTTTTAATTCACAAAGTGTATAAAGTTTGTTCAAACCTATATATAAAACCAAACCTGTCTAACACTATATATTAGCAAAAATAAAAATGCAAAACCATAAAACAATACAATACTAGATTAAATCCAAAATTTACTTGAGGAGGTCTATTTGTAGTAGATGAAACCATGGTTGTGTAAGGGTTTTGATAAAATGTTGGATTTAATCTAGTATTGTAAACCTATATATATATATATGTGCCTTATTCATATTTTTAAAATATAAGTACAATAGATAATTACACTTATATATGAGAGTATATTAAAAATGCATATTATACATAATACATTACTCTGTAAATTTTGATATCCATGCCAAGGTTTGCATTCATATGCCAGGAATATGGAGGACTTGTGTGTGTCATAATATCTTATTTCATGTTAATATTAGTAGAAAACATTTCAGAAATCTGATATATTTGTATCAGAAATTGATAAATATGGAAAAAATATATTAAGATGCAAAGTTATAAGAGGTAAAAAAAGAATAAAAAAAGAAAGTAGTGTTATAGAGAGAAATAAGTTTTTTAAAAATAAAAACTATATAAAATGTTATATGATAATACTAGAAAGAGCTTACTGTTGCTGGTATAGGAACAGGGGCTTTGGATATGAAAGAAAGGAGGCAAAAATAGAATAAGAATTCAGATAATAATTGTGATTCATGCAAAGATGCGAGGGAGAGTACTGAACATTTATTTTTGGAATGTAAGATGCTGAAAGAGGTCCAAGGAAAATTGAATGTAAAAGAGAAAAATATAATAAGGAAGTGTGCAAAAAAGATATATATATATTTTGTTGCTTAGATCAACAGCTTTTAATAAAGTGGAAAAGTAGAAGAAAAAGATATTTCCACTGGGAATTCATAGAAACGTGACTTTGTTTAAAGAAATATATTTTGCATCACATCACATTTATATAATTTTTTATGTTTTTGCAAAGAATATATTGTAATTTATCTAATTAGAAACATTTTCAAGATAGATATTTGTTTTATAGTTGTATAAGTCTTGAATTTGGAAACATTTCAAATGTTTTTTTAATTTTATTTTGCAGGCAAATTCCATTTATGGTAATTTTTATTTGGTTCTTGTTTTCTTGTGTGGATTATGATATGCTTTTTCGTAATAAACCTTTAAATGGCACCCAGAAGGTTACAATATTAGATACTATTTTTTCACCCAATGAATGTTATAAACGGTATGTGATATATATTGCATTAGATATTTGAATTGTGTGTATGAATATAGCTTACAGAAATGTAATTTATTATTGTTATTATTTTTTATTTGTAGCACCACTGGTTTTCTTTGGATAATTATTGTTATAGCTATTATTTTTTTTCTATTTCGAACTATTAAATATATTTATCATTTGTACCAGTTTGCTGAAATTAAAGCCTTTTATAGTCAAGCTCTTAAAATTTCAGAAGTAAGTACTCATTTTATGCATTTGTTTTAATTTAGATGCTTTACATTAATTGTCAAAACTTATTTTTTTTGTAATATTGTGAACATAAAAATTCATTTATCATTTAAAACATTAACAAATTATTATTCTTTTACACAAAAGTGCTGCATATTGTAGTAGTTATTATATATACCTGCTATATCTTGATCTAGTAATTAAATTTACCTATGTCAGGGGTGGGAAAATAGTGGCCTGAGGGTCAATGCGTCCCGCTAAGAGTTTTTATGCAGCCCGCCAAGATAATCAGAAAAATCCGTCTTAAACTGAGATTTCCTTCCTGTTCGCAACCCAAGATTTGTCTCGTATTTTCCACTAGAATGGCCACGTCAATACACGTGCAGTGTAGATACAATGTGCAGTGCTTCTCCAGTTGATCTGGTTAATTTCAATTTTGTCTTTGCATTAGCAAATATATACATTTCCAACTTTAGTGAAACCATGAACCCCACCGAAAAAATATAAAATCGGTGATGAATGTTGTGTGTTTAATTAAGAATGGATAAACAAATATTTCTTTGGTAATACAGGGAATAAAGCAGTGTGTTTATTGTGTCATGAAAAAAGGTGCAGCCCTCCGCTAACCTTCGCTTCCACAAAGTGGCCCCGATGCGGCCCTCCGCTAACCTCTGCGGCCCCGCGAGCCAAAACAATTACCCACCATTGAGCTATGTGCATCTGGAAAATCTTTTCAGATAACAAGAAGTCTTAGGATATTTTTTTTAGATAATCAGTCCAAAACAAATCCAACTACTTATCCAATATTGGTCAGAAAATGGGTGCCATCTATTACTTACCAGAAGATAACAATACTAGATTAATTTTTGTTGGTCAGTTGAAAAATGTGTTGACTAAAAAACAAAAGTGCATTGAAATAAGATATGGCCACTATTTGGATTGGTATATGTTTTTATGGATGTTGAGTGTACATTTATTTTTTTAATATTCCAGCAAAGTTTGTTTCATAACTGATTTTTTTTTTTATAATTTCTCTTTCCTAAAAAAAGTTTTGGAAGTATAATTTTAATACAAACATTTGATTTTTTTTTCAAGCATTATTGATAAATAAGTACATGTAAGTAGATGATCTTCAATCATTGTATGTATTACAATACATTTTTAACTATGACTGCATATTATATGAAAAAATTGATAAATCGCTCTGCAATCTATGCACATTTCAAGGATAATTTTTTATCTGTTGTCTTGGTGGACGGGCAATAATCCACATAAATGTAAATCACGTGACTTCAGTTAAAAGTATAGTAATGGCCAGCTTAGTTCTAAAGCACTAAATATTTATATTTTGATATCAAAGTCGAATTAATATAAATGATGCAGCTGTTGTATTTGCAAGGCTTGTTGGTAGGCTCCAAAGCAACTGATGAAGGATGTTATTCCTCAAGTGTATTTATAATTTGTTAATTTTTTTATGCGGTATGGCAGCCGAAATAATAAAATATATTACACACAATGAGTGGAACCGACACTTCAGATTTATTTATATCTAGCATTATTGTGATATATTAGTTTTATTTTCCACTATTCCACTACTCCTTATTTTAATCTTTATTTTATCTTTTCTCATTCAATAAAGAATTTGATTGCTTACTTCTTGCATGAAATTCAATTTTTTTTTTTTATACGGAATATTTTCAAACATATTTTAATTAAAATTAGATGATTCAGTAAATCATTGATCTATATCTTACTTTTTTTTTCAGTTTCTCTCAGATCATCCAATGGTTGATTTTTATCATTTTGTATAGGTATTATAATGGCCATTGCTGTTCATTAATTCCAATTGCTTACGGTTGTAATCCTTTATTCATCTTGCTCTTTCTCAGTTTTGTATTTTAATAGAGAATTCTTTGCCTAGTGGAATTTTATTTATGATAGTTTTTTTTTTTTAAAAATGACTTTAATCATTTATTTTAATTAAGATAAAGATTATTATTATTTTAAAAGAAAAAAAAAGGGAGAGAAGAGAAAAATATATAGTTAGCATTCTTTATCGTAGGATTTATTATATTCCAAATAAGTATTTAGAAAATAAAGTCAGAGAAATCATTCATGTATGATATTTCATGAAATTTTAATAATTTTTTTGAATATCTATCAAATCTTAAAGGTTAGAGCTTTAAAACTGAAGTCACCTTCTATACCACCTTGTTATTAGAAGTTTATGATTTGAGGAAGTAAATGTAGTTAAAGTCAGTTTCAAAAACATAACAAAACCTCCTAATTTGAAGCTTAATTATGCGACTTCTGGTTCTTAGCCGTCACAATACCTCTTGAATGATAAATACCATTCAATTATTATTATTTTACAATTATTATTATTTTATTATGTCAAGAAATAGTTTATAAAAAGTATTGATTACATTTGTGGAGTTTTAAGGTGTTTCAAATGCAGGATCAAAATTTATTATCCAATTTTTTTTTTTAGTCATTGTTAGGTAATATATTTTTTTTTTCCTGCATCGTATATATTTAGATTACAATTACATATTTTATTATTTCAACAAAAAGTAAAGTACTAAAGAATCTTGTGGCATAGTAGTAACATATTAGCCTAATACCTATGAAATAAGATTTGAAGCCAAATCTGGGTGAATCTTGGAAACATTTTAAGCCAGAACTAATTTTACGATTTTTTTTCCAGATAGATGATTTATAGCCATTTCAATTAACAATCCATTTAGGATGTCTAATTTCATAGATAGATATAAAGGTCTCAGTAGATCAAATGAATATCAATGCATTGTTTATTCGGGAGTAGTGTCATATTCCTATGAATGTTGACTCAAGCCATAGATATCTTTACCGTTTTCTTAGTGTATATGCAGTGAAAATATTTGAAATAGAATACCATTTCATTCTCATTATGAAAGCTAGTGTTTACATTGATATATTTTATAACACATTGAAAATATCAATTTTGCTTACTAGTTTTTATCAAAAATAATAAAATCACCATCCGAGAGGCTTTTTGAAGATCAGGATATGGAAACTAATACTAATACTAAAATATCTATGAAAGCATCAGCACTATTATAACTATTATTCACCTAGTGCAGGATGAAGATCTGCCCAAGTTTAATCCAGTTTCTCTTTTCTATATCAAAACAGCAAACTTTCTTATTTCATTCATATATGATCTCTTTCTCAGTCTTTTACAATCTCTTGGATCCAATTCAAAACTTCAATTATCCATCTATTAATATCTTTTCTGGCAATATTTCTAACCCAGCTTCAATCAAGCTCTTAATTCTTTCAATAATGTTAGTCATACGTATTGCCTCACTCTAGGCATATATTTTGCTACAATATCTTCTTGCCAATGAGTAAACTAAAATAAAAAGTAATGCAAAAGATATTGATCTTGATTATTAAAGAGAAAGGATTTCCATCTTTCTCTTTACATACAATCTCTGTGCTTAGTAAATAAATTTGCTCTCGATTATGTAAGTTTATTTTATTTTTTGATATAAATTACATATAATCAAGATGATAATAAACATTAGAATTAATCACAAACTTTTTAACTTGGCATATGCAATTGCCATTATTTTAGTAAAACAAGGCATTTTGATTTGTTAAGCAAATTTCTTTTAAATTCAGCCTAGAAATTACCTTATTTACTGGCATATAGGACTCAGTGACATATAAGATTCATCCTCCTTTTCTTACGCATTTTTAAGAAAAAATAATTTTTAAAATTTTTTTCATGAATTTCCATAATAAATTACTAAATTAATTTTATGGTTATTTATGTGTGTGAAAAATGTAACTAGAGAATGCTGTAGTTAAGTACCTTTTAATCTTCATTCTGAAAACCCATAAATTCATCTTCAGAGCTAAACATTTTGAAGATAGTTTCTTTTCTTAATTGTATGTTATTTACCTTGTGGATAGCTTATAAGCATGCTTATATATATATATTTGTAAATATTTTTTTTGTTTTACAAAAAGAACAAAATGCAATAGAAAACTTATATATGTATATTAATATAAACCATAAGTTTTAGACCAACTGAAATTTCAATTTGTAATTTTGATTATTGCAGCATAAGCTTAAGTAGTCTATATTTTAGGCTTATTTTGAGGGAGAAAAAATGTATCCTACTCATCGCAGTATTTGCTTTAAAGAAATAATAATACCGATAATTTTATTGGACAATAGTAATCCACCATTCATCAATCTACTCCAAAATCATTTATGGTATGAATAGATAACAGATGGCAAACTATACGGATTTCAGAATTACTTATTGGCTTTTTTCAATAGGGAATATAATTGCAGTATAGTCACTCATCAAATATATTTCACCAACTATATTCAACCTAATGACTTGTATGGTTGCGGTCAAACATTTCATGTAGCTATGGGAATCCTTGGTATGTTGACGATTGGACTTCATTTTTCAAGTAATATCAACTGTAATAGATACTAATTTAATTCTAATAAATACCTTTTAAAAATATATTCTGGACAGGTTAGCCCTGTATTGAGGGATGGCAGTCTCAAAAGGTAAAGATAACTTATTCACAGTTGAAGTAGGGGAAAAAAACATTTGGGGAATTAAATGAAACTAATGCCCTCAGTCTGCTGCTTTAATGCGAGAATATCTGACCATATGATTTATTTTTAAATAGTTTGTGATTTTCATTTTATTCTAATGATCTGATATTACACCACTATATCATGATGTTCTTTATATTATGTACCCATATTATATCAAAGTACATTTGTATAATTAAATCAGCTTACCATAGAATAGATAAATATGTCCAACTATGTACCAGACAGTAGTTTGCAAGCTTGGTGAATGATATCTTTACTACTTCTCTATGAAGGGCTGGTAATAGAGCATCGATTGATCCACACCATAAGATGTCGCTGTTTCTACGCTAAAGCACATAAATATGCTGTTTACAAGGCCGCTCATAGATCTTACGGCCTAGTAAACTGTTCAACCGCTAAGATGTTGAAGTGCACCCATTACCTCCAACATCTCTAGCATGTTGAACATTATTAGCGACGAGTACTCAAGTCTCTCTATAGACATTACTCTTAACTATTATACAGCATATGATGTGAAGGTTTCTGTATTTTGAATGTCGAAAACTATATTATAACTTTTTTTTTTTTTGGCTTCGAGGTATTTTTTTTATTTTCATTCGTAAAAATTGTAACGATTTTCCAAACGCCCCTGGTTTCGTCGTCAAGGGTCAGTATTCAGTTAATGAGGAGTTTTAGTCACAATTCGGCAAAGTTCACGATCAAGTCGTGCACTTTCTGACACTATTTCGAGATCAAAACATTTCAATGGCAGACTACAGAAGCAGATGCGGTGGCCTTTCTTCAACAGAGAAATATTCTCCTCACCCAGAAGAACTGTCTTTGTGGTAATTTAATGAAAGTAAAAAGCCAAAAAAAAAAATAAAAAAAGTTACTTTAAAAAAAAAAAGACCGTAATCAAAAACGAAAAAAAAAAGTTACTTTAAAAAAAAAAAGACCGTAATCCAATTTTGTTAAACAACAAGTTTTACAAAAAAAAAATAAAGAAAAAAAGGTTTTTACAAAACGTATTAAAAAAAAAATTTAAAAATCAATTTATTTATTTAAAAAAAAAAAGAAAATACGGTGCAAAAAAAAAAAATCCAAACCAAAAAAAAAACAAAAAACATGATAACATTACAAAATAATAATAATCAAATCGGCCCAGTGCTGATTTGATTATTATTATTTTGTAATGTTATCTTTCGTTTTTCACTAGCAACAGCGCCATCTTATGGCGTGGATCAATCGATGCTGTATTACCGAAGGGCTTTTGAAAAGAATTTTAAACAGGCAAAACTCTCCATACAGTACTGCCACCCTGTGCCAACCAGAGAAATCAATGGATGTTAGAAAGCTTGTGCATAAAATCCCCATTTAGTGCCTACTCATCCAGTATCCCTAGATTAGTTTCTGGCTTGTGGCCTTCATCAGTGAGGAGCCAGATACTGGATGAATAGGCACTAGATGGGGATTTTATGCAGAAGCCTTCTGGCATCCATTGATTATTCTGGTTGGCACAGGGTGACAGTATTTTATGGAGAGTTTTGCCTGTTTAATAGCAGTTATGTGTTAGCATAAGAGAGGGTCATCATGTGATGTTTAGTGAAAAGGATTTTGTCTGAAAATGAATTATTAATTTTATTTATTATAAATAAATAATTTATTATAAATAAAGGTATTAATTATATTTAGTATGTGTCAGTGAAAAGGTGATTAGTAATCAACTCTCTCTTCTAACTACTTGTAGCATCTTCTCTGAAGGCAATGCATATGTCACACAGTGGCATAGTTTAGTTATTTCCCACAAAATTTTTCAAGAATAAGCATGTCTTGATCACAAGTTAGGACACGAATGGGGCAGTATCCTTTGTACTTTAACCTATGATGGAATAATACTGGGATAATTGTTTTGAATTGGGTAAAACTACTAAAACATTTGTAATGATTAAGACTATATGATAATGAAGCCACAGACCACAAGAACATTTTCATGGCAGGGAGAGCATCTTCTGAAGTCGATCATGAAAATCTGAAACTGTCACATTTTATGTTGTAGCTTGTGATTCAGACATAGTAGCACCTTAAAAATTTTAACTAAACTATATATCTGGGTAACACATTTGTTGATTCAAAAATGTTGCTGCAGACAGTTTGGTAAACAGTTAATGTGAAAGCATTTTTCAGAAATGGTTTGGGAAATTTATGAATAATAAAAAAATATACCTGAATGTTATGATTTTTAATGTGATTTTTATTACACCTTTTTTTTTTTTAATATTAAAATCATTTTAAATTATTATTTTTAGCACTTCAGAATTTATATTTAGTAATTGTTTTAAGATTATAGAATATATTTGAGATATTTTTAGTTTTAAAATTTAAACTTATAATTAAGATAAAGGGAATTTTTATTTTTTAATTAGTGAGTTGATATTCATACAATTCAGATTTATATATATATAACCATACATTAGACAAATACATTTGTGGATGTGAAAAAAAGGTTATGAATATTAAAGTACTGAATTAAATACAAAGTGGAATATAAAAAAGGAAAGGTGATGCGATTTTTATAAAAATGCAAAAGTCAAAGTTCTAGAGTGGGAGATCTTGTAATTATCTTTTTCTCTTGGACCAAGTATGGAATGGAAACCTGAGTTATTAGAAACAGAAAAGAAAAATGTTGGAGAGAGAGGCAACTTAAATTGTGCAAATTTAAATAAATGATGAATAATATAAAAATACTAAAAACAATTATGTGATAAAAAAAATTTTTAAAAATGGTTGTCAGAAATTATAAAATGAAGAGGAAGTTGATTTAGGAATGAGTTTTCACAATTATAATGGGAAAAATAATTAGTTTAAAAAAAGTACAAAAAGAATGAAATTATTAGATGATTTTAAAAGAAATGATAATTATGATTATATGGAAGTAGTTTGAACAAAAGATATTATCTGCTTTTTGGTTTATATTTAATGATTAAAATTAGGTAAAATTTTTTTTAAAGAAAAAATTAAGTTTTTTTTGTTTTAATTTCAGATATAGTATTTCTTTAGTAATCTCACTATGTATAAGTATGTACAATATAGCAAAATTTACCTTAAAATAAGTTGTAAAATAATTACACACATTAACATACATATATATGTCAAATGCTTTTATTTTTATTTTTATTATAGGCTGATTTATCTAATACAACATGGCATGAAATTCAGCAGAGAATGAAAGACGTTCAGAAAGAACAACAAATGTGTATTCACAAACAAGAACTAACCGAATTAGGTTAAGAATTTATTAAAGTTTGAATTTTATCTTTTATGATTAATGTTCTGTTTAACACTAAATTTTTGTTACTGAGAGATGGATCTTTCTATTTTCATCTGGTTGTATTGACGAGGGAGTATTCATTACAATGCAAAACAACCAAAATTTGTCTTTATTATATATTATTCAAGTTATTGTATTAATAGTTTTAAAATACTAAGATTTTGAGCCCAAGTTTTTTTGAGTATTTTGCTCCTGAAACTAGTTTAGCAATTATATTTTAGTTAGTGACTTAGCTTAAATTCAAAATCTTGGGGCATTATTAGCTTGATGAAAAATATGAATAAATTACCAACTGGATTTCTACTATCTATAATCACAATAATGGTAGTCACTAAACATAAACGTTATTTGCACAGTAGTCTGTGAAAGAAAAATCACTGCTGTCCAATATAGGTGAGTAAACTAATTTTTGATTAAACAATAAATTCTAATTTGATAATTTTAATGGAATCCTACCATACAACTATAAATTATTGCTTTGGCAAAAGTTTTAAAATCATTTATAATTGTAAAACTCGAAATACAAATGTTTGATTTAATTTTTGAATTTAATATGATTTTATCCATTGATATAATTCTAAGAATTAAACTTTACAACAAATCTAACAATATGCACTTTTCTTTCACTACTTGGTATGTCCTTTTAAAAAAAAAACAAAAAACCTGTAGTTATCTGTTCTAGTAAAACTATGTTTGCACAATAATATCTGTGATTATTTTATGAATGTATGTGTTCCAATGAGCTGCAGAAATGTTTTATTAGCTGAAAAGACTTACTTTGATTTCTCTTTGAGGTCTTAAAAGGAAAGAGTGGGCAAATTTCTAACATTTCCATGAAGACCTACCTGCTCATCAACATGTATCAGCCAATAAGTTGAATTTATTATTTATCTCTGAACTTAAGATCAAGAAACACCATGATCTTTTATATCAGTTGTGCAATACTTCTTAAATGAAAGAACGTGAAGAACCCAATGTATATATTAATAATCTTTTTTTAATTCATATTTCTAAGAGGCTATAAAGTCATCAACCAAGGAATCAGTTGATGATTGAAGATAGAGGATGCTAAAAATATCTGATATGGACCTAGCATGCTAATCAATAATACTCTGCAGATCACTTTTAAATAAGATCGTGTGAATTGGAAAAAGAATTATTTAATATTAAATGAAACGTTTTTTGATTTTGCTAAGTTTTTTGCTAAGTTAAAATAAAAGATGGAAGAGGCAATTGATTTGAAAAGTGGATAACATATAAAGCACAAGGGGAGTGGGATTCATTATAAATAAAAAATGAATGTGTATGGAAATTTATATATCAGATGCAGTGGCAAGATTAGTTTTTCAATTTAATGGAAGATACCAAATATAGATAATTAAATTGATAGCCCATTAAGTTATTATTATGACAATGTACAGAATTTTTATACAGGTGTATAAAATGCTTTTATTATGCTGAACAAAGTTTAAAAATATCACAAGCGGTTTTAATGCTAGAAATGGAAAATGATTGATTGAAAGATGAAGTTGCTCTAACTAAATTTGGTATGTGGAGATAGAAATGAGAGGATATAGATTTGTTGAATTTGCAGGGAAAAAACCTGGAAAAAAACCTCTGTAAACTATATATATATTTTGAAAAATGTGAAACAAAAATTGACATAGTTGCATCCAAATAAGATATAGCAAAATTGGATTGTGTTTTCATTAATAGAAAATGTATTTTAAGATTCTAAAATCTTTAATAGATTCAACACAGGAAGCAGTCTGTGATTACAAAGATGTACAACATTTGTTAGTGCAGAGGGAATTGAAAATGCTTAAGAAAGTCTTAAGTTAATGTTCTTAATTTTCAGAAATACTTTTATGAATTTAAATCAGAACAAATTGCAAAATGGTTCAGACATAACTGAAATCAATAGGAAGATAATTGATATCCTTTTAAAAAATACAAAGAAAGATAGCTGGTACAAAAAAGCAAGGAATTACCAGTAATTTTTCTATTGAGAAAATATGAAGAAATGAAGGAATATGAAAATATTTAAAAAGGAATTGAATATTTGGAATTCTATATCATGGTATGAAGAAAAGTTAATAGTGATATAAGAAAATGTAACTGAATTGGCAAGGAAAGCTGTAAAAATGAAATAAAAGTTCAAAAATGTAGAACATCTTATTATTGGAAGTTGTTTTGGCAATAAGAAGAAAAGATGGAGTTACTATAAAATGAAATATGACATCACGAAATGTGTGAAGAGTTCTATAAGAATTGTAAAGTAATAATAAAACATAGAGATACAAGAAAATATCTTTAATTGCCGAAATCATTTTCAAAATAATTATAACTCTTCTATAGCAAATTTTGGACTGTTAGAAGTAATTTTAAGATAGTAGATTACATCTACATATTGAGAAAAATTGTAGGGAGTTGCTATTATATTTTGAATATGTAAATTACAATAAGGTATTTGATTCTGAAAGCATTTGATCTGAGTTATTGTTATATTTTGAAGATTATTTATCCAAATGCAATTCTAGGAAGATTAATAAAAATAAAATAAAAATAAGAATGGATTACAGCATTTGTATAAAAGTATTTTCAGATGTGGTTTTTGCAAATGATGCTTAACAGTTTCTGAAAATATTACATATATATTAAATATTTTTATGTATTTATGACATAAAGCCGAATGTGGGGTTATTTTTATATAAATAACTAGATATTTTTATCTTTGTTACTGCTAAAAAAAACCATTAATTATTATCGCTGTTTTGTTTTGAGATTAATTAGAAGTAAATGGAGGTCCTCTTACTTGTAACCCAAGTTGTTATAAGGATTTAAACCCAGACAGCTATTTTTATGGGCGTGAGCAGTCAGAAGAATCTCGTTTTTTGACATCCTGTAAATAATAATTCATCTTTCTCAGAAAGTTGTATATGTTAAATATTTTCATGAATTTATTATTATCTAAAGAAAGCCAAGTGTAGAATTATTTTATGTAAATAACTACAGATATCTTTGTCTTTGATGTTACTCAGAAACCATCAGTTACTGTCGACAGTCCTTAAGGGTAAACACTTTTTTTTAGTATTCTATAATAGCTTTTTATCTTGATTTATATATATTGTAACCATATGTTTTGGCTCAAAGATAGTAGGTTTTATCCAGTGGATAAATGTGTAAAATTTTAAATTTTAATTGGTAATAATTGGTTAAGATATTGAACATCAATGTGTAGAGGCTAGTTATAGAGTGAAATGCTTGTGGATTATAATTTTCCCACTAAGCATTAGCTGATTAATAAATATCCTAAGAAGTGATGATGGTCTTGACTGTTTGTGAGACACTGGAAAGTCTGATGGAATGGATGTTTATCTCATAAATATTTTATCACAATTTCCAGTGGTAGCTAGTTAAATAATATTTTAATAGTATAAAACCAATTTGAAAGAAGGAAAGTATTTAAAACTTTATTATTATTAAACAACAATTAAAAATAAACAATAAAATCAATTTATAAATCTTCTAATTTTTTTTATAAACAATCTTTAAATATATTATATTTTAATGTAAATTGAAATGCATCAGTCTAGATGATTCTCACTAGAGGGATCAAACTTAATTTATTCACATTTTACAGTGATTGGCCCATAATAGAACCAATCTTGCCAGATAATACAAAATATATAATATAAAAGTTTGTAGGGGGAGGGGGACTCTCTAAGAAATGTAAATGGAACAAGACTACAACTCCACTTCTGAAGTAAAATAGAAGAAATAGCTAGAAAATAATAATTATTTTTAAATTAATTGGGACAAAATTTTATAGATAGATGGATTTGAACACTATGGAGTAAATTTAATAACCCTGTGAATCTCTACACAACTTTTCATCGATCTTAGATTCTTAACTTTGCCTACTGAAGGAAACACTGGAAGGACCGCTATTTGAATAAGTATTTGCCAAAATGTACTGTTTGGAACGGAAAATAATCCCAGAAAATGTAAGCATTTATTTTTGTCTTCTTTATTTTAACCAATTATCAGAACTAGTCATAACACAAAAGTTATTTAGACTGAAGATAAAAAAAAAGGATTAAAGTATTTTAATTTTCGCGCTGTTATTAATTCAGCATTAAGCAGAAAAATCCGTTTGCGTATAATTAATATTTCAAGAAAATATTCTAAATCATTTTAAGAAATAATGAAGAAATTAAAATTTCACTTTAAATCATATAAAGTAATTAGTTGAAAAAAAAAAAAAAAAGACATTAAATATTTCTTATGTCATTGGGAAGAGAGATCGTCTGCTAGGATATTCCCCGGGAAGAAGTAGTCACGTATATATATTCTTAATAGTTGCTTAATATTAAATCAATTCTATTTAACATTCTTAAATATGAAATAAATTGCCAATAATAGTGAATAAAGAAATATTGATTTTTTTTTCACCTTGATTATACAACCTATAAAGTAATAATAATTTTAAGTGTTTAAAATTACCCAGATTATTTAAGATTGTGACAATTACTGTGGACGAGAAAAACAAAGTAAACAAAATCCATAAATGATTTAAAAGTTCATTTTCAAAGATCGTAATAAACTGATTATAATTGTGCTACATTTGGAAAATATATATATTACATATTAATTAAAATGAAAAACAAAGTAAACAAAACTCATAAGTGATTTAAAAGTTTATTTTCAAAGATCGTAATAAACTGATTATAATTGTGCTACATTTGAAAAAAAAAAAAAATGTTACACATATTAATTAAAATTGCTTAGAAGATCGTTTTATCGTTAGTAAATAACTTGCAACGTGATAATATTTTAAATGGTTTTAAAATCACCCAGATTATTTAAGAAGATAACAGATCTTCGCGCAGATGAAAAAAAAAAAAAGAAGAAAAACAAAAATAGACAAATCAATATATATAAATTAAACCTATTTAAATGTCTTATTCTCGAAAATGTTTTAATATTGCTTCAGTATGCTTACATTAGTACACAAACCGATAAAAGATTTATATTGCCATTGGAGAAATGTTTGAATTTTGTCTGAAGATGTTAATATTAAACCGGATAACCAAAATATATATATATTACTCAGGAACGTTTACTTATCATATCCGTTTTCATATTGTTTTACTTATAAGAACGAATCAAACTTCGATAAAGTCCAATGGTAGAATATGTAATGATTGGTTTAGTTTGTTAATTGCTATATATAATATTGTAATGCGGGTTTTTTTTTTTGTGTGTGTGTGTTATTCAGGTATTAAGTTTTTTTTTTTTATATATATCGGGGTATAAAATATATTAAGTGATGAGGTAGCTGTGTATAAAGTATATACATTTATTATTCATATTTATATTATTTTCCCAATGAAGGGAAAGCATAATGGTAAATATTATTTATCTGGTCCAAAAGAGAAATGTTTATCTCTTCCATTGCTAAAACAGATGTTAATATTATATCGAGGAGGGGAACAAATAGATCCAAACTGGTCAAAAAGATACACATAATGATACCATTGTTCTATTATATAAAATAATTTAATAAGTATTTTTTTTTATTATTGCTTAATTTTGATTATGAACGAAATGTCCACTTTAAATACAAAATGTAGTTTAATCCTCCTTGTTTACGTGTACATGGCTTGCTATAATAAAAGATATAATTATTGTTTTGAAATAATTAATGGTTATTTTACTGATATTGGTGGTCTGTTTATAAAACACTGACAGTTTCTGCAATATGCAATAGAATATTTATGTTTCCACTTAGATTAGTGTTGTTTTACCTTGCCATTGTATTGATCAGAATTTGTGATAGATTTTAGGATGAGTTTGGGCTACATATAAGAGCCTTAGATATAATAATAATCAATATTGTACATGGGATGATAGAGAATTCCCCTTTGTGATTAATATGAGAGGATGATATTGTTGGGGCTGATTAAAAGTTAGTGCTTAGAGTCTAGTTACGCCTAAAAGAGGTAGATCCCATGGTCTGAATTCTATTTTCCAGTGGAGAGGCACTGCCCACACTTTTATACCTATGAAAAGGTATCAGAATTGGCCATATTCTTATACAATTATTATGTTGTTTCTTGATATACAACTATCATGTTGTTTTGTAGAGCCCCCTTTATTTAGATCCCTCAAAAAGTTATATAGTTAATATTCCACCGTGTATGATAAAGTGTAGCATTTTTTAAATCGAATAGCAAGGATAAGATAAAGTCTGATATAGCTATAGTGTTGTCTAATTGAAATAGTGTTTTTCTGATGTTGTGTAATCTTCATCAGTTTATAAACAGACCAACCAAACTTACTAGTGTTTGTAAAACGTCTACATAAAAGAGCAAGGTGTGTACATGGACAATGTGGATTGGTTTTCAATAATAGGTATTTACTGATGAATTAGCAAGATCAGTTAATAATAAATGGTTAAGTTGTGGACATAGTGAATGTTTTTGGTGTCATATGTGCATTTAACTAATGATGTTTGCCCACATCAATGCAATGAAATTTTTTTTTTTATATAGTAAATTATAATAAATTATTACTTGTATTGGAGTGTGATAATTGCCCTTATCATATTCTAATAACTCCAACAGCTACAATTTGATATAATAAATTGTAATTTAGAGAGTTTTTTTTATTTATTTAAAAGTTGCGTATATCCAAAGGATATTAATACATTTGTTTGCAATTTCAATGCTAAGATAGCTCAAATAAGTTTAACTATCTTAGTCTACCTGATAGAATAATAAAGAAACATATCCAAAAATATTTGTCATATTAGTTGGTCATTACTTACCACATTATTAATTTCCATCCCTAATTTTGGAATGGATTTATCTTGTTTCGTGTAATGTGTCTAAAAGAGACTTGTACATAATGTAAATAAATATTGTTGTGTTAAAATTTTATTTAGTCTTCAGTATTCTTATTGCTAATCAACACACCCACACATTATTATTGTTATTGCTATCGACCTATCCTGTGATTATAGTGAAATTGTCATCAATCAATATTGTAAAAGTCACTATATGTAGGTATATCAGAATAATTGTGTTAAGCCCTATAATTTATGAGTATATCTAGGGCATCATAACTTAATAATTAAACATACTAACCTAGAGAATATTAGTTTAAGTGATACACCAAAAGATTAAAAACCTAATATTGGTTTGATCAGTTCATTTGAATTCACAGATCTATCATTCACTGGTCTTGGTCACCTTGTTTCTAATTAATGGAGAAAGAAAGTTGGAAAGCTATTATGTTTAGCTATTGAAAAATTACTCTTACTTATTGGAACTTAAAGTTTAGCATAGTTAGGGAATGTATAGAATTTATTTAAAATTATTGAATATGGTTTAGTAATTCAATTCAGTATTAAGAGCTATTTTGTGTGTGTTATGCTTGGGTAGTGGTAAAACCCCTCTCACTGACTCAAGTGTATCTTGTATATCACCCTTTAAGTAATATGAACCCTGAGAAGAATAAATTATATTAATTTGTAGTGTAGAATCAAAAGTTTATAATAGATTTTAAATTTAGTTGTTTATTATAGTTGGATTGGATTTAGGAACATTCACTGGTTTGTAAAAGTCAATTAAATATTAAAATATTAGTTGCTTCTTTATCTGAAACGTATATAGTTTATTTTGACTTTATAGTGGATATTCTGGTTTTGCTGAGCTTGAAGTTCATAATTAATTTAATTGTTCCATTATCATTTAATTTAATACCGAAATTTAGAGTTCTGTGCATAATCTTTCATCATCATCATTTCTCTCATCTGTCATTTCAATCTTTCTTTATTCTCTTCTTTCATCCTAATTCATTATCCTAATTCACTCATCATTCATTAGCTCTTATTCCATTCTCATCTTAATCATCCATTCACTCTTACACATCTTCATTCTCAGACTCATTTTATTTATTATTTAATTATTACTTATTTTCATCATTCATTTAATCATTTACACCCTCAGTTACTTATTGCCTAATTTATACTTCTAATTTCATATTCATTCCATCGATCTAATTATTATTTATTTATTAGTTTGACAAATACGAAGTTTATTTTATAATTTTATGTTTGTTTGCTGGTTTGTGGATTTTGAGGCTAGCTTGACCAGAAATTATTAATCCACCTCGTGATCTTCTCTCAGATTATAGTTTCATGCGAGCTTAGCTAATAAAGAAATCATCTTTGGTTTATCATGTAAATTGGACTAGTTAGATTAGGGGGAAAGGCTACAGGTAAGATTATAGCACCTAAAATATGCGGTATGATTTATTTATGATTATAGAAATGTGTAGGCCTGATTGTCCAATGATCAGAGGAGAAGGTTACAATATATATGTTATTTATTCTATTTAAAAGTAATGGATGATATATACAATTATTAATGTGGCGTTTTTATAAATAATAGGCATAAAGAAAAATATGCTAAAAACAGGAAAGAAATTAATTCAGTTATTCTAAACTTCTCTATTTAAATTAAATATGTCTATAGCATAATCACTTGCATAAAACTTGGAATTAAGTTCATGTCTGACTCATATTATTACGAAAGATATTTGATGTTATATAATAATCAGCCTTTGAATATGACAATACAAGCTTCATAAGACTAGTTTCAGAAGATCTCTTCTCTCTTTATTAGCCATACAATCTTATGTAAAGCGGATTTGCTTTATTTGAAAATGTAAAAACTAGTACACATTATTATTAAATGTTTTTTTCCGTCCAAATAAGAATGATAATATTTTTTATAAAACAAATCTTGAGTATATATATATTGATGCATTTTCTTTTCTCATATGATTTGTGATAAATAATGGAAGTTTTAATTATTCATTAATGCTAAATTTCAAAACGATTGTTGCACTGGTCAAATTTAATATTGTTATCGGAATCTATTCACAAAAGAACAAACTAATTCTATATTTCACTAAAGGCAAATGGCTGGATCAGCAGTTATGCTTGGTTATAAATACATATTCCATACATTAGCAACATTTCATTTTGAGGGTATGAAAACCTTTCATTTACACAATTGAAAATCACATTGGATTTGAAATAATGAATTGAGAACACATTACATAAGCCTGAGGCAATTATAGTGCCCATTTTATTAATCCTACAATTGAATATTTATTACAAATTGACCAACATATTGCTGCCTTTATATTTATTGCAGAAGGCATTTTAATCCTAATATAATTGATATATGGTTTGCCTTTGGCAAAATGTCTCGTGAAAACTTAATTTTTTTAATTTTTTTTGCAATTTAATTCTGGTTCAATATGATATTGAATTAAAATTTGTCACTTTTGAGAATAGTAAGGAAAAAGTAATTTATATATGTAAGTACTTGAAGTATTAAACTTCCTGCTTTCATATTTTTGCCACCATTTATAAGTAAACTAATTGTATCTGTGCCTTCACTTGCTTTAATAAGAATAAAATAATATAATGCAATATCTAGGTGTTTCTGTGGTTTCTATATTTATGTACTATTTAAGTGAAATAATATATGAATTATCAACCGCAATATTGCAAAAAAAATTAATTTTTTACAATCAGTTTTACTACTGAATAATCAACTTTTAGCATTTTATTTTAATATTTATCACATGATAAATTAATTAATATTATTAATCATTAAGCATATACTCTGATATAATATATCCAAGTCATGTCAAAGCACAAAAACATGTAATAAAGTTGATTAATTATAAGTAAGGATCATTTGTAAATAATTAAATGGAATTTTTAGAAGTTCTTATATATTTAAATATGCATTTTCCCCCAAGAGTATTATTATTAATTGCACATTTCTAATTTGAATAATTGCATGTAATATTCATTTATATATGGTAATTAAGTTTCAAGAGATAAAATTTCTGGCATTCTATTTCTAATACATATGTATTTCTGTGTTTTTCAGAATATATATTTATTTCTGTAATAGAATTGTGCATTTTAAATTTAACTAATAAATGTCATTGTTAGCATATGGGGAAGGGAGTAAAACTAACTTAATCTCCAGGATCACATGATGATGTGCCGGTTCTTGACTAAAGTACTGTAAATTTATGAGTTTTTTTTATGCATTGATATAAATGCCTAAACTATATATTCATTTCCATGCTTGTGTATGGTTTGATTAATAAGTTCATTAACAAATATTATTGGCTATGGTAGTAATTGACTAGTACTCTCTCCATGCTGCCTGAAATGACATTTCTGATTTAATCGATGCATATATTGTGTAATAACATATTTTAACTGTTCACTATCAAAATTATATAAACATGTATTTAAAGTGAAAGGCTGAAATCTTCTCGCATGTACATTTAGAATGCTTATATAACAGCCAATAATATGTAATGATGACTGTATAGGTAGTCGCAACACAAGACAGAGATTTTAAGGTTGAACATGTATTGTGTATATAAAGAATAATAAAAATATTTTTTAAGAATTCTCTAAAATATTGCTTTAGATAGTTTTTAATATTATTTAAAGTATATAATTTAAAGAGCATTTAATAAAAGCTTACTAATTTATTACACACACTGCTATTATTTTTAAGAGTAAATAATTTATTGTATTTGATAATTTTTAATATTTTTTCAAGCAATTTTTATAGCATTGTAGAAAAGTCTGCTGTTTAAAATGATTGTAAATTGACATTTTTTCTAATACAAATAATGCGAGGCTACCTCTTGCGGTTATTGATTTATTACTTAAAGCAAAAATCCATAGCATATATAAATATACAAAGAATAAATAGATAATAGATAAACAAACGATAGAAAAAAAAAAAATTTAATACTGTAGAAAAGTTAGGATTTTTTTTATTTATTACGAGTTGACATTTTTTAGAAGATAAATAATGGGAACCTTCTAGTGCTTATTTTTATTTATTATATTTAGCCTGTTTTTTTTAATTTTATATATATTTTAGTATATTAGTTAATTACTAAAGATCAGGCTAATATCCACACCTTTTTTGAAATTTACCTTTTCATGTGTTAATTGAATATATTTAAAACTGTATTACTTGAGAATATACATAAAGGAAAATACTAAAAGTTTATCAAATTCAATAGGAATTCTCTTAGTGTACTCATGGCATTTTAAAATTTACTTTTCATGTGTTAAATATATTTAAACTGACATCCCCAAATGTTTATCCATTTCATAGTAAAAGTTTATCAATTTCAGTGGTATTTCTCTTGCTATATCTATGCCATTTAAAATTTTACTTTAACACTTGTTAAATATATATTTAAGCTAATCTAAATTGTCATCATATATGTGGTACAAATACAATTTAATTAATTTAAAATATATTTAGAAAATTAAATTTTACCTTGCTTTACTAAAAATATATATTTTTTTATTACAAATTTTTTAAAAATAAAGCAAAAATTTATATGATAGTTAAATTCTTTACAAAAAAGCAATGTCATGTAAGATTCTATATATATTTTTCACACATTTTGTATATTGCAAATTAAAAATTTTTCTAAAATAAAGCCAAAAATTTATATGCTAGTAAAATTATACAAAAAGTGAAAGAAAATCATGCAAAATTCTTCAAGATTGGTGAAATATTTGTTGAATTATAGTCATAAGAAACAAACTTTCATATTTATATAGTAATGTAGATACATTAATGATTATTATTAATAATTTATTAGGCTAACGATTATCATATTAGTCCAGATTTACCCGTTTACTCATTAAAGATTTAATACATGTTTTTTTTTAATGCATTTTGGGAGTCATTTATCTTTTTTAGATGCTGTATTTTTATATATTTTTAAAATATGTGAGGGAATAGTAATTTTAAATACATATGTATATGTATGTACAATGTACATATATAATGATAGTGTAAATTGCTTTATATTTTCAGACTTTACAATTATATAGTCAGCATCTACTATCTTATTTTACAATGAGCTTCATAGAAAGTACTCTTAAGTTTTAGTTTTTTAAGATAATCATTATAGTTATTGTTTATGTATATTACTTATATGTAAGTAAAGCTGATTTTGTATATAAAACTATAATCTATATTTATTTTAGTAGACGATACTAAGTCAAAATATATAACATATAGCATATATTTAACCTGAATTTAAAATCAGTAATCTCCTTTTTACATCTGTTACCAAATGCAGATTAAACTAACAAAAGAAGGGATCGTGTTTTTAAAACATTAAAGATGGTTTGAATTAGTGTTAGATTTAAATACTTAAATAACCAGGCTGGCTTGAGATAAAATGTTGATAAAATTTTTAAGGTATTATATTGAATAGTTTATTATGAATAAAAGTTGGCTGCTTTATTTGATATGTTTTAAAAAAGGGGCTTCTCGTTGAAGATTGGTCTGGAGGTTTGGATTTTGCATTTATCAGTGGGGACTTGGGATTCAAAGCTAAAAGTGATTGTCTAATATTCTTTGTTGAATATTTGGAAATTAATTTTATTATTTATTATTGTATATAATGAATACATAAAGTAAACCTGTCTGTTTGTACTTGTTATTTAGTTGTGTTTATTTTAATATGCTTATAAAGTTATAATTAATATAATCACTACTATATATTAAATGATGTTTTTGTGTTTGATTTATTAAGCTAAACATTGATTACAATTTTTTTTTTTTTATCTTATTAGATATTTACCATAGGATACTAAGGTATAAAAATTATATGGTAGCTATGGTTAATAAGAACATTTTACCTGTAAAACTATATGTACCTCTAGTTGGAGAAATGTAAGTAATATTTATAGATTTATACTGGTTAAAAATTATTTTCTGCATTCCTGTATTTTTTTTAAAACTTTGGATATTTGCTTTAAAAATATAAAGATTATATTAATTTTATTAAATACAAAAAAAAATAAGTGGGGATACTAAATTTAATTCTCATGTTATTTAGGTTAAATCTGCATATAGTGCCTTTTTGACTATTTCAACTTAATAGCAGTCTTCTTTAGAATTAAAAAAATAATTGGATTACATAAACCATATAATAATAACTTGATCTAATATATATATACACACACACATATATATTGACGATTATTATTGATATTGTTTAAGTGTTGACTGCTTTCACTTATTTATATATATATAATTATTATTTATAATATTCCACAGTTATATATTTTATTTATAATATCCCAGACATAAATATTTTAACAAATTTCATCAATCAGAAACTAAAAACACCCAAAAATATTTCTATGTTCACTTATAGTCTAGTTTTGTTAGCCACAAGTCACAATCTAAATGAAATCTCAGATTAAACATAGAGTTATGGTAGGATATGATTGAGAAACATATAATATATTTAAGCAATAAAAACAAAGTTATGTAAATTTAAACAGCACCTTGGAAAAATATTCTTATTGAACCTATTTCTATTAAATTATAAACTAGGTGGAATAATTAAATTTTATTTGGGAGCAGTGTTGCTTTAGAGCACATATGAGTAAACTTGCTAACTTTCCCAAGTTTGAATTCGTGAATTAATAATGTTAAAGTATATATATTTTACAAGGCATATTTTGTAGAATCATTTTATTAAACTTTTAAGTAATGCTTCTAATATCACTTGGTCTTCAAGATCTTATATAATTAATAGACCACTCATTGAAATTCTGTAATAATTGATATTCTGTTCATATAAGATCACAGACATTGGATGAAAATGGATGCATTTTTAATCTGATTAATAGAATAAATTGATATGAGAGGATGTTATTTGAAAGTTTAATAAAATGACTATATTCATTTCTAAAGATTATTTATTGTTAGATATTCTAAGCATTACATATTAATTTTAGCCTTTTATTAAAATTGCTAATTTCTTTTATTCTTATAAATATTGTGTCATAAAGTTCATCATTATCATTTTCAACCACTGTCACTTCACTGTAGAATGAGGGTCTCTCCAAGTTTAATCCAGTTTTTTGACCCACAACATCTTATCTCCATGTTATATCAATAAACTTACCTTATTTCATCCATCCATTTCATATATAATCACTTTTTAGATTTTTTACAATCTCTTAGAATTCAATTTAAAATCTCAACTATCCACAAAATAATTATCACTTCTAGCAACATGTCCTTCCCAGTTCTATTTCCAAATGGTAACAATGATATTTGTTTGTTTTCTCATGTTTTGCGTTCGATTCTTCCTTGTTGGTCCTAACATATATCTCTCCATGCTTTTATAAGTGGTTGGAAGACTAGATTGTTTTTCTGTTAAATGTTCAAATCTCAATTCTACATATATTAACTGTTAAAACAAATTATTAAAAAGTTTCCTATTTAATACATAACTATATGTTTTTTAATATTTATTTTACCAAAAACATTCTATCTAGCTTTACTTTTATGATTAATTTCATCCATTTTGTTTCTATCTGCATTAACAATATGTTATTTGTAGTCATTAATTTCTTCTAATTTATAATATTGATCTTTATTTTCTTCTTTTGTAAAATAAAAAATCCATTGAATATTCTTCCAATGTTTTTAGCATTTATTTTTAATCTTATTTTCATTTGTTTAGTCTTGCAACCTTTCCCGAAGTTCTGAACTCTAATTTCAAAGGCAGTTGCATCATCTGCCATTTTGATCCACAAAATAATTCTATAAAGCTACTATAAAAATTTCTGAAGATATGATTCATTTTGTCATGCATCTATATCAGTTAATTTTCTTAGTGTTAACAGATATAATCTATTTTGGTAAATATTCTTCAATTAATGGAGTAAACATACGTAAGAGTATATCCAGTTATAATTCATGTTCTCTAATATTGTTTTTTCATGTCTATAATAACCAAAGAATATAGATGATTTAAAATTTGAAATCAATAATTAGTCATTTATTTATCTTTTTATGAACTATCTTACTAAGTTTAAAGTTAAAGTATCAACTTGGAAGACAGAATACACTAGTTTCAATTTTTATTCAGCTAATGAGACTAAGATTTTTAAAAAAATTGTTTACTTTGCCATATAAGAATCATTTACATTATAGAAACTTTATCGTTGGGTTAACTACTCAGACTAAAAGTTTTGTTTATCAAGTAACAATGCACAGAAGAAAATTGGGAAATAGAAGTGAAACTAATAAAGATGATTTCATAGATGTCGTATAGATAGCCTCTGATTTTTGATGATGAGTTTATAATTCTGTTGGAGCATACTGAAAGCGACATAATGAAAACAATATTATAAAAAAATCAGCGACATTGATTTTCACTTTAAAAAGTGGAATGAAAAAGGCAATGAAATTTAAATTAACACATAATGATGTATGAGATGGTATTTTCAGCAATAAGTAGATAAAGGTTAAATGGGTAAAATTTACAAATCAAATTAAATTGAATAACTTTTAATTATTGATGACTGAATTACATATTAGCCCTATTTTTTATATGTTCATACCATTGCCAACTAAGTAGAGCATTAATTATATTAGTGGATAATAGAGTTTTTCTGATGAGTTCTTTTTAACGTTGTACATTATGGATGGATTGAAAGCAAAACACTACGGGTGAGAAGACAAATGGATAGGGCTGATGATTTTAAAAGAATTATGAGGCTCAAAGGTAGTTGGACTGGAAATGTGGCTAGAAGAGATGATGGATATATAATTGAAGATGGATAGATAAAGTTACGAGGGTGATGTAGGAAAGAGAAATATTGGATTGGAAAAATTAAATTGATTTTGAAAATACTGTAGATTGATAATAATAGATGTTGATTGTATCTAATATTAAAGCTAAGTGTAAGACTGGCTTTTATAGCTAAGATCTTTTGTAATAGATCTCTTCATAAAAACTAGTTTCTTTAAAAAAAAATAGTTTATTAGATGTTCCACGCATGTTTTATTTGGTTTACTTAAGCACATTTGAATATATGAATAATAATATAGTTACAAAGTGAATTACCATATTTAATTGTTATAATTAACATTTTTTAGTAAAATTTTATGTAGAATGTTAGAAGAAAAGCTGTCTTTCACTCAGTCCCTATAACAAATAGGATTTAGAGATAGTGTATTCTAAATCATAAAGATTTATCTACAACTAGTAAACAAACTAGTTCAAAGGCATAACAAATTATTTCCTGGATTTTTAGCTTTCATAGATTATGAAAATTTTTTTATTTATTTAAAAGTTGTGTTTAATATTTTTGGGAATAGAAAAATCTTTAAAAAATTAAAGAAACAAACAATTCTTCATTGATAAGTTTATATAAAAAAATTGAAAAATTGATGGTATAAATAAAAAGTATAATATTGAAGTTATTTTCTTCAATTTTAAAAGGTTTTAAAGACTAGATTAAAAAATAATTAGATGTTAAGATTATGTTAATTATTTAATTTGGTATTGGTAATTTATTTTTGCAACAATCCTACCAAAAATTTGCAAATTATAGGTATAGAAAGAAAATGAAAACTATATCAGTTGGTATCAATTTATATGCTTTTCCCCGATTGTGATGAAAAATGATTCTAAAAAAAAAAAAGCAAAATGCAAGAAATAAGAGTATGAAGTGCATTTGTTTTACTTAATATTTATTTAAAGGAAATATGTCTGTATGCTTGAAAAGAAAATCTTTTAATCGGTGTTTTACCTGACCTAATTTACTATAGTCTTTGAATTCCAAATAATGATTGATTGCAAGGGTCATAAAGTAGTTTGGAAAGGAATATATTTAGATCAATGAATGTATTGATGCAGATAGTAGTTTAAAAATTAAATAAATGGAAATGGATATATAACAATAAGAAAGATAATTATAATGCAAATACTAAGAAACCCTTGAAAAAGGACTTACTTTAGTGAATGATGAAATAAGGAAGTGTACTGGCATGCAACAGATCTTGATAGTAAAATTTTGGAAGTATCATCACCCTGCAATGGGCTATTAATAATTAAAAATGATGCTGGTGAATTAACCGTGCTTATATCAGTGCAATGACTTATATTTATAGTTGTAGGTCGACTAAAAGTTAATGAATAGGTTAATGCTTTTAAAAGTATGCTAAGCATTATTACTTTAGTAGAAATTTCATCAATTATGTTATTAATATTACCCTTAAAAAATGATGGCATCCCTCTTCTCCAAAATATTCTGATGATTTTAATGAGCACATACATTTATAACTTATCATATATTCATTGCTAACAATATAAACTTATTCATCGAATAAATAAGATTATTAAGAAGTTAGATTCTCAAAAAGTAATTTAAATGAACTTGCAACACCTACAATTTTATTACATCAATATCAATTTTGTAAGATAAAAGCTTTTTTTTTTTGACAAAATATTGTAACAGACTAAAATATAGCTCAGCAAATTCAATCGTAAAAATTAGCCAATGACCATCCAACTCATATGTGTGTTTGGAACATATGTAAAACATTATCACACACAATACAAAGCCAAAACATCATTACCTACATCTCCAGGGCAATCTTCTCCTGGCTACTGCACTTGATATTAACACCAATTTTTTTCTTATACCATGCTAGGTCAGGGAGATACAAGAGATTAGATTAAACTACAAAAATTTTTTAATTTTATTAATATGACAACAACAAAACAAAAACAAAAAAAAAACAAAATTAGAAAAGCATTTGACACTAAAAGGGGCTATGTATAACCCATGTTATGCAGGTACAATGTATCAAGGTAACTTGCTTGGGGTTGAATTTGGGGTAATTGACTATCTTACCTATATGAATTTGACCTATTTAATAACATAAAATTATTACGACTGTAGACTGAGAAATGTCACTATAATCATTATCTCATTATAATTTTATAATTATAAATATTGCTTTCTAAAAACACATGGACATTATTTATATTGTCTCGTACATTCCAATGATTCTTGGATGGATAAGATGGCTCTACTTATCATAATAATTTAAATGCCTAGTACAGCAAAGCCAAGATTCAACATATATAAATTAATTACACTTACATGTGAATACGATCCTGAAATGATCTACGATTATGGCATTTTAATAATTAAAACATTCATGATATAGTACACTAGGTAAAGAGGGATTTCAAACATATTGCTAAAATATATAAATAATTCATTGATATACTTAAGCTGTAAGAAGAGATACTTGGTTAATAAATATCGTAATGAAAGTATACCAGCCTTTGCGTGAACATGCAATGAGAAAAGACACATCTAGTATAAACACACAGCAGAAATATTTGCCTGCTTCAATAACTGACATGAAAATAATTATAGCCTAGTGAGAAAATATTAGTTGAAATCCCTTATTAAAATCTTAAGGGATTGGCCTGGAATTAAAAAAATTTACATGTGTCAAATGTGGAACTGCATGTTCATATGTCGCATAAATGATCGTATATCATATGTAAATGTGAGCCTAACACGCACATCCTGAAGAATCTTTCCCTCTACTGTAATATTAAGTTTATGATAATTAAAATAAATAACTCATCTAAATAGGCTCTTAAGTCCATCCAAAATATTATTAACACAATTACAGGGATTGTTTCTAATATTGTAGGTGTGTAATTTGATATAAGTAGCCAGAAAATAATTTACCCAAAATTTAAACTTTTTAATACTTGCTGTGGTTGATTAAATGGACTTTTATTGATCATGTATACTATAATGGCTTTTTTAAAATTTACCCTGCATTTATTTTGTCTATATTTCTTGCTGAATCAGTAATTTTACTTTTAATTACTTAACCTGATAAATGAATAATGTAATAAAAAATAAAAGCAAAATAAAATATTAGCAGAATGGCGAAGGGAATGCAACATTTAAATGATTTATAATTTATTTAATAAAAATCTCTATAAGTTAACATGATTGCCAGATTTACTATTATTAAAGATTTACAGTACAAAAACGTACTCTACTGCTCGGCAATATCCATATAAAATATATTTATAAAATATGGGGATGAATTAAGGGTAATTCTATCATTAAACAGAAAACTTGCAAGCATAACATAAAATTACAGAAATATAATATACATTTATACAAAAATTATAACTAAATTACCCATGGCAAGAGTTTATGGTGAAAGTCCAAAATACTCTATCACTTCAGTTCTGAGGTTTGAAATATATTTTTTTCTCAAACCATTTTTAATTCATTCATTAGGAGACTTGAAATACTTTGTGGTTGATGTTTAGCGGAGCTTTTTGGCTTACAGAATCTTTAATTATTAATTTAGTTCATAATCTGGAAGACTTATGTTATTGCAGAAATGTTTATTGAGCACCGTATTCTTTCAGTGTTCTTGGTAAAATTATAAGGACAGGACAACATGTTTCTTCTACATTGCTAAGGCAAGTATTTTTTAAATTGACAAATAAATGATGGGTTTTCTAGTAACAACAGTAATGATGCACTTCATGCTGGAACACTAGCCCACACTCGACCGGGATGACAGATTAGCTCTACTCCATTATTCTATATATCTTCACTTCTGGTTTTTCTGCAGAGTTTCTTGTGATGGCTGATTTGAAGACCCTTAAACACATTTCTTAACTTTTTATACTGAACGTAAACAAAAGATTTCCAGAATATTTTAATTAAAAAATTTTCTAGAAATTTTTGATTAAAAAATATTTTTTGGAAATTAATTAAACTTTTGCTGATAATGATATTTAATGAGGTTATCTAATCTTTACTATAATTTCTTGTTTTTATTAAAAATTTTTTATTTTCACTCCTATAATCAATTCATTTTCTGGACACCTGTTATTTACTTATCATTTCAATAATTATGCTTAAGTAGTTTTGTACATTTTTTCCTACTCCTTTTTTAAAGAAAATGTTTTTAAATAGATAAAATTAATTATTATCTGATGTTTATTAAAATATATATTTAATACTTATTGTAGACTAAAGTGATACTATGAAAATAAACTAGAGTGAAGCAAATTTGTTATATTTAAATACAGTTCATGTGATCCATTCATGCCAACATATAGCAAAAGTTTTAGTTAATTACTTAAAAATGAAGCAAATATATGTAGAAACATATTTAAGTTCAATAGATTGACATTGATATAACAAAAAATGGGTATTATTTATTACGTCATTTATATGATTCTTTGGAGAATAAGCTTGTGGTTATGTTTCTTTCATGAATAGATTTATATCTACTCATGTATATATGATGAATATTTTTTATTTAATATTGCATTTTTGCAAACTGCACTAATTTTTTTTTTTTGCTTTATATCAAAAAAGGTAAAAATATTTTTTATCAATATCCTAGAAATGAAGAATTTTTTTTTTTTTTTTTTTTTAAAAAGCACATCATAGACATAAATCCAGACTAATGCAAAAAAAATATATGACATAAACAAAGTTTACAGGAAAAAAAAATTGAAAAACATTCTTCAAAATTAAATAGCAAGTCAACTTACTAGAAGAAAAATTAGGGATAATTATTTCTTTCATTCATACAGTAGGTAAGAAAAATAGGTGAAGATATCTTTATTTTCTTCAATAGCAGCAAATGAATTTCTTTATCACACTGATCAATGTTTAAAAAGAGATGGAAAATTTCGTTTTTATTCATTAATTATAAAATATTGAATGAATGGGGAGAAATTTTTTTTATTCATTAATAGCAAAATAAAGTATTAATTATAAAATTCTTAATTATATGACGGCTAGTAATTTAAACATCATTAATATATATATACTTTATAAAACGTTTTCAGTATGATAATACAATGTGAATATGATCATTCAAAGATGTGTACTGATACATCGTAGCACCAAAGATTTATTGTTTTATGAATTTAATTATAAATTGAGTTACATAAAAAGATATGAGAACAGTGCTCCCCCCCTCCCCCTCCAATGTTAAATAAGAGCTTGGTATAATTGATAAAGAGGATATTTTTGAAATTATAAATCTTTAGTTTCAAATTTAAAAGTTGACTTATTTAATAATATTTTATTTCACACTAAGTTTTCATTTTTTTAATGTAATAATTTATTTAGAGATTTAATATATATATTTTTTTCAGAGTTTTTCTTACCAAAGGCATGATGTATAATTTGGAATTTATTTTATTCTGTAAGTTGTTTTGATTTTAATATCTACATACCTATGTGTGCGTGTGTATGGATATATATTTGTCCAAGTTAAAAATTTATTTATTTATTTTTTAGTTTCAGAAAATTATTTAAATTATTAACCTTTATTGTTACTGTAGTGATAAACTAATAGTCTCTGAGCTTTTCATTTTCAAGATCGATTTTGAACCAAATCACATGTAATAATAAAAAAAAAACCATGGATCTTTATTATGTTTAATTTGCTCCAAAGTTGTTCAAAAATCATATGACCTAATATTAGTATATTTCTAAATTTTGTTTTTATCTTTGAAGTAAAATATTTAGAACTTCCAAAAAAAAAATGGATACAAAATTATAAATAAGAATTATAAATAATTCAGTTTATCCTATTTTAAGAATATTTCACTTAACACTAAGATCATATCTGAAATCTAAAATTATTTAATTTGATTATGGATATATTGATTAAATTCAGCCAGTTATGTTTTTTAACTTTAATTACAAACTTTAATTGGGCACAATTACTTAACACTATTAAGACAACATATATTTAATGACTGTTCTTCTTTGTGAAAAGTTTGCTGATTGGGAGAGAATAAATGTTCAAATGCTTCTATTTTCATTATAATATATTCTATATATAACAAATAACTTTTCTGGGCAACTTTATTTCTTCTACATTTGAATTGAGTTGTGTCAAATGTTTTATATTCTAAAATAGCACTATTGCTCATTGGCCATTTTTTTCTTCTTAATATTTTGATAAGAAAATTTTATTATTTACATATATATTTACATATGCTAGGAGTATAAATGACCAGAGATGATATTATGAAGATTATAAAAGAATTGAACACTATTTGAAATGCACATTATTTAGGATGAATGAGAAACAATAGTAAAAAGCTGTGATTTGGTTTTTTTGGGGAAATTTTATCTATAAAAAATTGATCATGATTTATTTATTAATATAAAAGATAATCAGAACACAAAGCATATGAAGATTGTCCATTGTGATAAACTCTTTATAAACTGTAATTTTTAAATATTAATCATCTGCAAATGTAATTAAACTCTGAAATGTTAGTAGATTATGTTAGTTGATGAGAAAATTAGTGAATATAATGCAGCAGGCAAAACACCCAAGAATTATTCAAAGGGTTTTTGTTGCAAATGTTATAATTAGATACTTGATTGTGTAATGAATGTAAAATTTTTAAAAAGCATTTGTTTTCAGGTTGGAGAGAGTTTGTTATATGTCTGCAGCTAGACACCTGTGCACATAATGCAGTTAGTTTTAACAGATTTTTTTTTTATTTTGGAAATTTAGAAATATTTTATTATCTGATGATTGAAATTGGACTTTGTATTTCTACCATTGAAAACTCTTTAATACCTTGAAGTCTTATTATCAACTTTTAGTCTTTGATGTTTTTTTTTTAAATCATTATTTGCAGTCACTCTTAAGTGAGTCTAGCAAATTCTAGACCCAGAAGGAGGAAAAAAAAAATGGTAGAAAGTAATGAATGTACAAACTAAGTAGTGAACTACAAATATTTATGCATATATTAATGCTGATATTTCAAACTATCCATTTTATATCTAGCATCACTGTCTTTTAATTCTATAGCAGAATTTTCTTTCTGAATGATTTAAACATCTCATTTAATTGTAATCAGTCATAACCAAGAATCTACAATCAAAGTTTTATGCCTTAAAAAATGAATTTCTTACGAAATTCTTAAACAAATTTCTTTTTTTCAGATCCAGCAATAAAACTACTTGGATTTGATTTTTCACGACACAACTGGATTCTCATCAATAGATTCAGAGCAACCCATGAACATTGTGCTCATCCATTTCATGAATGGAATTTAGTAGCCATTGTCCTTTGAAGATATGGGCAAATTATTAATCACAGAGTTAATAACTGTTAAATGTGTGGCTTCAATGACTGAACTGAATTAATTAACAAATTCATTAGTGAATCTATCTTTTGGAATCTCTACAGGGTTCTTGTTAATAGTTAAATTCTAAAAAAAAAAAGTTCTTCCTGTTAAATAAATAAGTAATAAAATCGATAAATATTGTATGTTTTAGAGTACCTTTGAAATAATTTTTTTAACTTAAATGGAATTTGCCTTTTTTATGAAAATCATGATTAAAATTTATCATTAAATACTTTTATAGGGAAGAGTTTTTTTACATTTCGTTTGCTTTACATATGTAATCCAATGAAGATATGTCCTTTACAATAATAGATTGATCATTATCACATTTAGGTGTGAAAATCATGCTCGTTAGTCTTATGATTCTGTTATCACATTTTCTTAATATTAAAGAAAATCTTGAATGAAAAATTTTGTGTTGTGCTTATATTATCACAATAGGAGATCCACACGTTTTCCCTTATAATAATTTTGACAGAATAATAGCCCTTTAAATAGTTATATTGTTGTAATGAAATGTCATAACTTTCAACTTGTTTAATGTAGTAGCAACATGTTGGAACCTATGTTGAACCTTAACATTCAAATCTCCTTAAAAAGTTTACGAAAATATTTTCACTCAACCGATAACCATACGAGATAAACATTGTTGTCGATTTTTCATCCATTATTGGTGATGAAATTCACTTGATTTTTTGAATGTCAGTTACTAAACCTAAGACTTTGATGATAATCCAAGTCCTGCATTTTTTCTTAATATTAGTTGCAATTTTATTCAGCATAAAGTTATCAGAGTCATTATGCATCATTTAAAAGCCCAGTGTTTATTTATTTAACCACAATTCAAAGAAATGACAATTAATACTTCGTTATATTTAGTTTTCAGCAATGGAATTCAGAAACCAGCATATATTGATGCTCTTCGAAAGAGGTTATGGAATTATTTTATTTGTAACTGTGAAGTTTACCACAAGATTTATATGTACAGTATATGTATAATGCTAAAGCTAGATTAAGTTGATTTTCATGCATATTTTGCAGAATATTTTTATCATAAAAAATTATAAATTTGCATGTACAAGATGGGCCAAAACTGGGCATAATACTGGTTATGAGCCAAGTTTCTGGATGTTGCAATGCTTTGGAGGTCATTTCTAAAGTCAGTTTGCAATCACTATTGTAAAATCCTTTGTGATTCACCCTTCTATATATCATAATCAATTATAATTTGATTTGTAAAAAGGCTTTATTGCTTGGGAGTTTATAAGAAAGTTGGAATGCCGGCAGTGTCAGAATTGGAATCGATTTGGAGACCTTACATTCCAGAATCTGATACTCTACTATTGCACAGAAACATATTGGGTATAATTTTATTAGCTTTAATTCTACTTATTAAAATAATTTTATTTTTATAATTAGGATTAGAACTACAGATTTATGATATAGAGCATCGAGATGTCTCCTGTTAAGCTAAATCTGAAACTAAGATTTTTTTTTTTTTTCATGCAATACAATCAGCAATAATTGTTCATTTATTGCTTTTTCAGTAATTGTTGTTATGTAACATCTTGTGACTCTTCATTTCATATTTGTCTAATTAGAGAGCATCTCATTGTTCAGTAATAATATCATTAGCGATCACTGATAAATGAATATAGCTATTCTAACTGCAAAAAGAAGGAAAAAAGATAGATAAAAAAAAGTTATAGTTAGTTTAATACTGACTATTTAAATCAATTTGTAATTACGAGTACAATCACATATGTGTTGGTTGTAAAGTAGATCCATTTGATATCTTGTGTTACCTTTTAACTTATTCTTTTATGAACTTTTCTTTGTGATTATTTTATATAAACTGTATAAAACATATATATATATATATTAACATTTGTATTTCATTGATTATTTAATTACATGGTTTGTCTGCAGATGGACTTTACGCAGTATTTGAAAATCATTGGCACATAAAAGAAGATTTTAAGAAATATAGTAAAAGGCAAGAATTAAAAGAAAAGTAAGTAAGGTTATATTTTTTAAAATACCATTTTGGCTTAAAATATATTTTGATTTATTACTTTATATTTTTTAATTATACCTAATTTAGTTGGAAGTATATCACTATATATAATATGATCTATTTTTCAACTTATTAAATGCTGCATCAGAAAATTAGAATCTATGCTACACTCAACATTCTAATCTGTTTTTTATTAAAAAAGTTGATATATTTGAACTTGATTCACATTTATAAGCTGATAACCATCCAGTCCAATTAACTATCCAATCCAAAAGTTAATGAAACGTTTTCATTTTACTTAATTAGTAAAGTATCCAAATATACTAAATCAAATTTTTGGTAGATAGCATTCCAAACGTTCTGTATACCATTCTTTGAATCAGCAAAAGTAGCATGGTACTGCAAATCTAGAGTTAAGCAGATAAAGTTAACTTAGATTTTACTATATTTATTTTAGAGAAATAGATGACTCAATCACTGGAAATGCTTAAATTTTTTCAAACCTGCAGTCCAGTAACATGTTCTGGCAATTAAAGAAAATATAAAAATGGCTGATTTAATCTACTACTTCCCTTTTTTTAAAAATAAATCTGCACAACAAAATGATCTTAATATCATTCTAGAAAACATTCCTACAATGTTTGTAATATGAATATTAAATCAAAATATTCTTTGCATTTTTATCTACATTTTATTTTGCAATTTATAATTTTTTAAAATCGTGTTTATATTTGGTTTGCCAGCTTTATTCATATCAATATAAAAAAAAGAAAAATAGTTTTTTTGAAGTTAAAAAAAAAAATTAAAAATATAGAAAAAAGAATATTTATTAAATGTGCAACTTTCTGTTTAATATTTTAGCCAGAGACTTAGTTTAGTCAGAAACTACAGTTAAATGGTAAAGATATCCAAAGTACAAAAAATCTTTTTAAATATATGAATGTTAAAAGCTTGTGCATTCTCTGCTTTTTAATTAATTCATGATGAAAGCCAATCTGGCCGAAATATCAAGTAGAACATTTAGATATATATTCTCTCTTTTATATATTTATATAAAACCAATTATACAATGGCATTATAGGTCTATATCTTATGTTAAAATCTATTATTAATTGTTGTTTATGATGTTTAGAACATTGATCCAGGTAATAAAATTTCCCTGAAACTGCTCATGGGACCCTTATATTTTCACAGTTTATATAATTATGAAAAGAAAGCATTTTAGTCTTTTAGCTCATTTTGAAAATAAAATATAGGATATTATGTGTAATAATTCAAATTCTGAACTATAAACTATGTCAGTACACAACTGATAGGAATGGTTTTATGGGAACTCCTTCATTTGTTGTGCCAATCTCTATAAGTATCAATAAACTCAATTCAGCGCAGATTTGAATCTTATTTTCTTTGCTTTATTTTAAAGTTGATAGATAAAATATGCACTATTATTAAACACAATGCTCTATATAGTCACTGAGCACCCTTATAATTTATGTTCTGAATAGACAAGAATTTATATAAAGCAAATGGAGCCATTATATTTGGTTAGGTTTTTATTGACATATAAATAAATGTAAGTTTAAAAAAATATTAACCTATATAGAAGATAATGTTAACATGAATATTTTTTCATAAGTAAGAAATGGTAAAACACATTTATTAAAAACGTTTTTAAACACATAAGCATATTTCCTTTTATTATTAAATTATTTCTATCAAAAATACTTCAAGCAAGTTTAATTCTGTGATTAATTTCGTCCTTTGTTTTCATTTGTAGTAATAATTTAACCAAGATATTTTTAGTTGTTAACTTTTTCTAACTCATCAGTATCAATCTTTATTTCCTTTTGAGAAAATCCATTGAACATTACTTTAGTCTTTTTCACATTTACTTTTAGTTCTGCTTTCATTTGATAGCTCTTGCAACATTTCCTGAAGCGCTAAAGCATTATTTGCAAAAACAACTACATCGTCTGCAAAACTTAGATAATCTCTATTTATTTTTACTTCCTTAGCTTCCAATTTTAATCCACAAAATATTTCTTGCAAAACTGCTGTAAAAAGTTTTGGAGATTATGGAGTCATGTTGTTGTACACCTTTCTCAGTGTTAATCTTCCTAGTATTATTATATCTAATTATTGCTGTTGCATTTTTATAAATGTTCTCGCTAATATGACAATATCCTGGGTAGATCTGTATCCTGATCCATGGAAGAAAAGCTTTTAGAATCAATTACCTTTTCATAATCTATAAATCCAAAGCACACTTGGATATGATCCATTGTATTAAAACTACTTTTAAATCCAGCTTGTTCTTTTGGTTGGTTAAAATCCAAAGTAAAATTTATTGTAGGCTAGTTGTAATTACTTTGGTAAAAAATTTACATAGAACTGATAAAAAATTGATAAATCTGTAATTTCTAATATCTTTGTCATTTTTTAAAATATTAATATTAATACTGCATTCTTCCAATTATCTGGTACATTTTTATCATTTAGACATTTGATATATAATTTTACCAAACATTTTTCTATTTTTCACTTGCTTCTTTTAAGATGTTAATTATAATTCCACCATTACCTAGAGCTTTTCCCTTCTTCATAAATTTAATTGCATGTTTCACTTCTTCATTTAATATTCTGGGCAAATCAGAAAATATAGTAATTGTAAGAGATACTTTACTTTACTCTTTATTGTTATATGATTCTTGGTAGAATGTATACATATATTATGATGTCATCTCTCTTAGTAATAGTTCCTTTTTTTCTCTTATTGCAGAAATAAATTTTCTATCAATACCAATATATTGTTTTATATTTTTGAGATTTATTCTCTTCTATAATACTTCTTACTAATTCACAATTTCTACCACCATAATCAAATTTACCTACAGGACATTCATTCTTCATTTGTTTACCAGTTTTAGCATTAAAGTATCCCATGACAATTTTAAAATGTGTGGTCTGATTAAAAGCTTTTTGTGCATACATATACAAATCCTCTACTTTTTCATCACAATGAGAGCTTGGTTGGACATAAACCTGAATTATCTGCATTTGATATCTGCTATTAAGTTGAATAACTAATTTTGTCACTCTTGTCTGATACACCATTAATCTCCACAATGTTGTTTTAATTTTTAATTATAATGAACCTACTCCATTTGTACTTTCAAAGTTTGTGCCTTTGTAGTACAGTACAGTAAATTCATGTCTGCTTTTTAAATGGTCTCTTCATCTTCTGACTTCACTAAATCCATGAATGTCCTATTTAATATTAGGCAATTCTTCCAATTCCTTGAAATCTTCCTTCACTTGAATGTAATATATAGTTGTAAGTACTTAAATAAAGGTCATCAGATGGCAGCCTGGGTCTGCAATCAGGAGAGACTCTCGTTTTCTGTCTTTGATCGCTAACCACTGCCATTGCTGTTGAGGAATAAGGCTGAGATTTATTTCTGCCTGCCATGATTGCAAATATATATTAGAAAAAAAAAATTCATTCACACACACATTCATTCTGCCTTCAAGAAAACTCAACTGATGTTTTAATTAAGAGCTATCAGGCAGCTGAGAAAAAAGTCTATGTTGTTTTTTGATCTTAAACTCAGAGGTAAAAAGCCAATAATCTCACTATTCTAGTTATTGCGTGTTGGTGAGCATCCCATCAAAGTTCGTATACTAAATGAATGATCACATAGTAATAATAGCTGTAACAACAAGACTGTATGGAGTGGACATTAAGAATTTGCTATGCTCAGTTCTTTTAAGACCTTAGAGAAATCAAAGGATCCTTTTTTTAACAGTATAAACTTCTTTCTGCGGCCAAAGTAAAATATACTACATAATATTGATAATACAGTACACTTTCAATACTATTCATCATATTCATGGCAATTGACTATTAAAATAACTTTTCAGAGCATATTCAGTTGCACATTTCTAAATTTTTGATTCCTCAATTTTTCTTTTCATTTGGTTTATTATGTATAACATGAATCATGTTCAGAATTTTTCTCATGAGAAAATAGAATTGAATTGAGAATTAGATTTAGATTCTAGATTTAGATTCTGCTTTCTTTTGTCTTCAGAAAGATTCAAGTACAATTGTTGCCCTCAAAAAATTTAATAATTTTTTGATTGCCATGAATTATACATCACAAAAAGTGCACTCAGCCATTAATATTTTATAATATGTTTAATCTATTTCACATGTTGGCATTTTGTTATATACATATTTGTATTTTTTTTTTTTTTCAGATTAGCTCATGCTATTCTCATTGTAGGAATAATCAACCTTTTATTTTCTCCTCTTGTTTTTCTTTGGCAATTCTTATATTTTTTCTTCATTTATGGAGAGGTAAGTTGTTGGTGTTAGCTCACATTTTCTCATACTACTTTAAACCATAAGTAAATCAGAATTTACTTAAGCTTAATGTTATCTATAAATTGCAATATATTTTGTCTCATCAGTTATGATAGAAACACAACATTACATGATCACTATCTCTTATACTAGCACATAATTGTTATTAAACAAGGCAAAACTCTCCATACAGTAGTGCCACCCTGTGCCAACCAGAGTAATCAATGGATGCCAGAAGGCTTGTGCATAAAATCCCTATCTAGTGCCTATTCATCCAATATCCCCAGACTAGTTTCTGGCTTATGGCCTTCATCAGTGAGGAGCCTTGGATCTGAGAGCAGAGATAGGGATTTTATGCACAAGCTTTCTGGCATCCATTGATTACTCTGGTTGGCACAGAGGGGCACTACTGTGTGGAGAGTTTTGCCTTGTTTAATATCAGTTATGATAGACTTTCATTGAGTATGGTTTACTTATTTAATGTCCAATATAAGTCTGAAAATATTTTTTAAATACAGAAATTTTAAGAAACTAAAGGTAGGTTTTAAAATAAAAAATCTTGGTTTTTCCGTGTTTATTATTAGTTTTTAAAAAATGGATCATGTATTTTTATATTTATGTTTAACACACACACATATAAGTAAATAATAGGCTTTTGATACTGGTTGGAATTTCAACTTTTCTTTAACAAAATTGTATTTTTATTATAAGGAAAACTGTTTTGACATTTAAATGATGTTAAATATATATATTTAAATCGATTATTAATTTATTACTTTTATATATTAAAATGTATAAACATCTATTAGAATTATACATTCTTAGACCAGGGGTTGGCAACTTAGGGCACGTATGCCAAGGATGGGCATGTAGAACGATTATCAATGGCACTGATTGAATTGAAATAGTAGAAAACTATATTTTTATTAGTATATGCTTTTGCACCATCACTTATATTTTTACATATACAACTGACATATAAATGGCAACCATGATTCAGTTTAATGTACTAATTATTTTGTCCAATAAATATACAATCGATCTTTGCTATTTTCAACAAAGATAAGAGCTAAGTAGGATGAAAGTATTTTTTTTTCCAGGGAGGATTAATTTTGTCTGGATTTTTTTTTTTTAATGGTCAATTGACCCTTGTATGCAACTGCATGTTTAGAGTAAATTTATATTCAGGCAGAGTATTATATCAATTAATTCATTTGAAAAACTTCTATTTATAATAATACATTTTAAGTTTTAGCGTGTTTACGTAGGGGAAATGTTTATTGTTAGTGAATGAAGTCCACAAATACGTGAGACTTGATAATATTGTTTGAGTCTCAAAAAAGTTGAAAATCATTTTTTTTTAAAAATGTCTATTGTGTAATTAAAACAAATTTCTTAGAGAAAAAAATTTCAAATGTCCATAGTTTTAAAGCTTTAAAAGAACGAAAGTATGAAAAGCTTCCAATTTCAAGTTAAACTTGCCTACGCTGAATTACTTTACATGAATCTACACTTTCGTAAATAGCACATTTTTTAAGCACCAACAGGATGAATTTTCTTCATGCTAAAGGAAATTTTAAGCACATCTTTCAAATACAATATAATTTAAGAAAACATACTTTTCACATATGTCCTATTTATTATAATGGCCTTCAAAACTATATAATATATAATTTTGAAGCCCATTATCACTGGATCAATTTTGATTCTATATGTAATATGATTGGTAGGATGATATTGGCATGTGGACAAACATTATAACATAAGTTCAACTTGAGACCACTAGATTAATGTTGAACCTGCTCTTTTTTTTTTAAAGATATCATAATGATGACGATCATAGTGAAATTACAGATGTAGATTTTTCATACATGATCTACTATATTTCCATTCTACAATCAGTCCATATAATTAAATATGGATCACAGTGTAACCGATATATGATTGGGTCTATTAATTTGGTCTTTTTCATTGACTATCACTTTTCGTATCACTACACATCTCTTATTCATCATTGAAGATAATGGCTTGAAAATTTTAAATGCTATAAAATTTTGAACCTAATCAAGGACTTTTTTATTTTAAAGGTCTTTTTTTTTTTTCATTGTTTTATTGATTATTCTAGGTTGTGATTATTTTGCGATAGGAGCTTAAGCACATTTTTATTAATGTTTAATATTATATAGTGTTCATGATCTAATGTTATATTCTGTTAGTTAAGAAAATAATTAAAGCAGGCATGAGTAGAGGGTATTAATAACAGAAAATGACATTAGATCACGAATATTATATAATATTAAACATTAAATGACTCGTATGGCAAAATAATCAGAACCCAGAATAATCAATATCAAGCCATAACAATAAAATTGACTTTAAAATCAAAGCATTTTCATGCACAGTTTTTATTAAGCAGCTATGTGATATCAAACAATGGTTATTAAAAACTTGAAATAATAGCAGAAAAATGTAAAAAGCAACTTAAAATTTAGTTTACATATCAAAAAATCTATATTCTAATGCTTTTTGCATTCAAATAATTTTAATTTGAATTGTAAGTGCCTTTATTTGAAATTTTAGAATATATATTGAGACAAATTGTGTCTCATGGCATATACTATCTTGGTAGTGGGAGGGTCATCATCATCATCATCAACCATTATCAATCCACTGCAGGATGAAGGTCTCTCCAAGTTCAATCCATCTTTTCCTATCTTTAGCTTCTCTTCTCCACATCACCTCTGCACACTTTCTTATTTCATCCACCCATCTAACATGTGATCTCTTTCTGGGTCTTTTACAATCTCTTGGAATCCAGTTTAAAATTTCAATTGTCCATCTATTATCATCTCTCGTAACAATATGTTCAGCCCAACTCCACTTCAGTCTTTTAATTTTTTCAATGATGTCAGTAACACCTGTTTGTTCTCTTACCCATACATTGCGTTTTCGATCCCTTCTTGTTATTCCCAACATGCATCTCTCCATACTTCTTTGAGTGGTTTGAAGTCTCTGTATTGCTCTTCTATTAAGTGTCCAAGTCTCAGATCCATAAGTAAGAACTGGCAAAACACATTTCATTTATTAAAAACCTTCCTTTTCAAACACATAGGCATATTTCCTTTTAGTATCAAGTTATTTCTACCAAAAGCACTCTAACCAAGTTTAATTCTATGATTAATTTCATCCATTATATTTCCATCTGTATTAATAATCAATCTTTATTTTCATATTTTGAGAAAATCTTAAACATTACTTTAGTCTTTTTAACATTTATCTTTAGCCCTACTTTCCTGCTTTCATCTGATAACTCCTGCAACATTTCCTGTAGCTCTAAAGCATTATTTGCAAAAACAACTACATCATCTGCAAAATCTAAATGACGTAAATAATCTCCATTTACTTTCACTCCTTTAGCTTCCCATTTCAATCCACAAAATACTTCTTGCAGCTTAGCTGTAAAAAGTTTTGGAGATATGGAGTCATCTTGTCTTACACCCTTTTCAATGTTGATTTTCCTACTATCATTATGTAATCTAATTGTTGCTGTTGCATTTTTATAAATATTCTTCAAAATATGACAATATCCTGGATCTACACCTTGATGATCCAATGCTTTAATCACTGAAGAAATGTTTATAGAATCAAATGCCTTTTCATAGTCTACAAATCCTAAGCATAATGGCAACTCATATTCATTTGTCCTTTCTATAATTTCTCTCAATACCTGGATATGCTCTACTGTACTAAAACCACTTTTAAATCCAGCTTGTTCTCTTGGTTGGTGGAAATCCAGTGTTTTCTGTAGACGAGTTGTAATTATCTTAGTAAAAATTTTGTATAAAACTGATAAAAGACTGATAGGTCTGTAATTTCTAATGTCTTTATCACTTTTTTTAAATATTAATATTAATACAGCATTTTTCCAATCATCTGGTACATCTTTATCATTTAGACATTTGGTATATAACTTTGCTAAAAATTTTTCTATTTCTTCACCTGTCTTTTTTAATATATCAATTACAATTCCATCATTACCTGGAGCCTTCCCTTTCTTCATAAATTTAATTGCATGTCTCACTCACTTCCTCATTTAAAATTCTGGGCAATTCGGAAGATATAATATGTATAGGAGGCACTTGTTCTTTATTACTATATAATTCTTGATAGAAGTCTTCTACACATTTTATGATGTCATCTCTCTTTTTAGTAATAATGCCATCTTTTTTTCATATTGCAATAAGTGGGAGGGTATACGTATATATTTAAAACTTAAATGTAAATGTCAAATGAAAATGACAAAGATTACATATATAATTGTTTAAAGTAGTCTCTGGAGTGACTTGAATATTGATTAATCAAGTAATGAAGTTTCTTTACATAAGTTGTTGAAATAAATTATTTAAAATTATATAAATTTTTTTGTTTGATACGCGTATTTTATTTAATATAAAATCTGATTTTGACAAAAATGTAAATTTTTAATGTAACAAAGGAAGAAAAATATATTTTTCTAAAACAAAGTATTTATTGTAATAAACAGTCACATATAATAAAATTCCAACTTTATACTTAAAGGATTAAGAATATGTTTTTAATTAAAAAAATATTTTTGAACCTATTATTGGTTTTGATGTATATAAGATTAAAAACAAGTATCATTGTTGCAATTGCCATCTTGTTCTTATTACTTAAAAATGAAAAGTACTTATTTTAATATTCTACATATAAATTTTTATATATTCTTTATTATGAGTGTAAATACTGCAGTGAGTTTAATTAAAAAAATAGCTTCCAAGAAAAAAAGTGCAATTGTCATTAGTGTCCATGCCATTTGAGCTTGGGATTCGTAGAAAAATATGCAATGGTTTTTTCCGTGACATCTCTTAGCCTAATATGTGTAAGAGGACTCTGCTTGCTATACCTGAAGTTCAGAGGTTATAAAAACTGAATCTGAGTAGAGGATTGCCAGCATTACCTTATCTATCTGTTAACCAGTGCATATGAGAAACCAACTGATCTTGAGATTCCAGTATCATACATTATTATTTATAGCTATTAGAAGTACAGATTTGATAAATTTTATTAGTACACATATGTTGTATATATACAAATGAATTTGCTGTCAGATGTATGTTAAACTTATTTTTAAATTTGTATTGAAGTACACACGAAAGAAATTTGATGTTGATAGAATTCATTGTTTTATAAATGTTACATAAAGAGCTCACAAGTAAGCTCTTAACAAGCTTGTTTAAATTAAGTCATGTGACACATGATTTGATATTTTTTTTGTACTTTATTGTTCATACGATCTGAATATGAAGGTTATTTTTACATATGTATAGAAAGGCATGGACAAAAAAAGATACAATTGAGAAATATACTGTTCGTATTAATTCATTACAGGATTAATTTTAGTGATGATGAAAAGCAAAGAAAAATTTTCTTTTTATTGTATTGCATAAAAGAAATATTTCTCTTCTATTAGTTTTTTTAAAAAAGAAGACTAACTTTTGGAATAAATTAATGGTGTTAGATACCTACAAATAAATTTGGAAGTTTACTTTTAGTTTGGAAAACAAAGGCTGAGAAGGGGAACTGAAAATTAAATGCCATGTTTTGTTTAAACTTTATTCAATTTTTAACAGAGTAAGTTACAAAAATATTTTTATGTCTCTGGTTGTTTTTTTTTTTTTTAAAGAAGAATAAATGAAATCCAGATTTTTAAAGAATTTTATGTTAGGGGAAACAATTGGTTTTTAATTTAAAATTTATATAAATCTGCATTTCAGGTTAATGTACTATTTGTATATAAAAGAATAAAAAGTGAAAAACATCTGTATTCTGTATATGTTTAATATCTAAACCGTTATTACTTATATATTAAAGTAGAATAATATTGGCTTACAAATTCAAGGAAGATAGTAGTTTATGATTGGAATAATTTGTATTACCAGTCAAATGCATGTGATCTTTATGACCATTTTATAATTTGTTCATTGATAAATTACTAGTTAATATTAAATATTCATTGTTTTGATTTTCTTTTGAAATATCTGGTATATGTAAACAAGTCAAAATTGGAAATCATTTGTTTATATTGAGAATGTTTATTAGACCTTAATCAATAAATTTATTAATCATTATTTTAAATACTGAGTGAGAAAATTTGCATGTCTTTATTACAAATTCAGAACCAAGATGGTTGCTCAATCAGACATAATAGAATTTGGGATATGTGTCTATGAATATCTATGTAATTATCTTAAGAATTATTTAGATGGCATTGTCATATTGAAATTCCCCATTAAAGTCCTCACATTTTAATTTATTTAGATGTTTTATGATTTATGATTACTAGTTTATTTATGATTGTATGCTTATAATATTAGATGGCCTTGAGCATTGATGTTAATTAGCATTGATATAATGATAAACTTAGCAATTTTTGATATATACTTAGATGTAGTTATTTTAATATTTATGTATATGCATGATGCAGAATTAGTGATATTTGTTCTTTTATAACATACCCCATGATTGCCATTGTCTTGATGATTATTCTATATTTTATATTATGCCTTCTTTAAATCCAATGACAGAAGATGATCTTTGATTATTTGCCATTGATTCTGTGTTTATTCCTTATATTTCCTTATTTATGCCAGTAGAAGCTGATTGCATTTATTGTTATTACATAATTTAATTAGTATTTGGTTTATTTGACATTATTAATGACACATGAGCACGTTGCCAGATCTATTGTAAATATTGTGGATTATAAATATTCATTCTTTATGTTTCCATTCTTATGTATTTCCTCTTATATATCCCAAATCATTACAATACATATATATATATAATATTAATTCAATAGTGCGCTTGATAAAATATTTGTAATCATTGAAATCTGAATGATTTGATTGATCATACACACACATATATAGTTTTGTATATGTTTAAATTGTGTAAACACAATATATGTTCTGCTTAATAAAGTCCTATTTTAAAAAAAAATAAAATGAAATAAAGATCATTCTAAAATAATCTATAGAAGCATGAGTATAATACAAGGACACCAATTGGTACAGCTACTATTTTCAGACTGTTGTTTGGTTATTGAGTTTCATCAGAAAGGAGTATTAGATTGCACATATCCATCAAGCAACCAGCATTTCCTTTTATGCTGTTCAAGCTAATGACTTGTAACTTTCAAAATGTCAAAAGTTTTTAAGCCTTATAATTAGCATAAAACTAGATTGCTCAACTAATGATAGATTTGTATAATTATATAAACAAGTTGCAAAGGATTCAAAATCTTGAAATGCTGAAATCTTTAGATATCATTTGCTTAAATCAGGGATCCCCAATCTTTTTGCATTTAAGAGCACATTCTATAATACTGGCCAGGTGGCGGACACCATTTATTTTTTCAACCAGGTAGCGGGCATCATTTATTTTTTCAATGTAAATTTATAGTTGGATATTGTTAATAATACACATAATGTACAAAAAAAATATTTATTTCAAAAATAAAATTTTAACATATAATTAACGTTTATATTTTTACGCTGTACAAGTATAGTATGCCATACAATTTGATTACAATAATTTATAAGAAATTTTAAAAATTAAATTTATTTGTATCAGATAAATAATTTTTTATTGTGTTCGGATAGCGGCGGACACACGTAAAATGGTCTGCATGCGCCATGGTGCCTGCGGGCATATGGTTGGGGATCTCTGGCTTAAATAGTATAGAAGTAAAAGTAGATCTAAATTGATATATGGGATACAATGTTTCTCATTCATAAAGGCCAATAATCAGAGCAAGTATGGTTTTGGTTGATGCAATCATCTGTTATCTATTAATTCATCATATTTGCAAAAGTAGTTTAAATGCTAAAATGTTAGATAACTACTGTTAAAATTCTATGTGCTTGTATGTGATTATCATCACTAGTTGTTTGACAGGTCAGACTTGCTATACTAGATTTTGTATATGTTACACACTTGAATAAAAAAGATATTTAAATAAGTTCTTAGATGTTAATTATTATTATTTTGTATGTTATTAGGTAATTAAAAGAGAACCTGCTTTTTTAGGTCTTAGAAGGTGGTAAGTTTAAATCTTAAGTAATTTAACTATTTATATTTTTTGAATAATTTCTCTTTACCGATTTTTACCATTATCATTATTTGTTGTAGTAATTAATAGCTATTTTATCCATCAATTATATAATATCATAATCTATTTGTCTTATCCTCAGTCATTTTTGACTTCTTAATTTATTTTCTTTCTGATCTTTTAATAATATCCTGAATTGAATCCCTTTTTTATGAAGTTTTATGTGGTTCAAGGGTAAAAAATTTCATGGTTGAAAGTTAATGGTTCTTAACCCTTTTTTAATAGACATGGGAACATGTATAGCTGAAGAAATGGGTAAGCAAAATCATAAAAGTCTTGGGAGTATATGACAAGGATTTGATTTATAGTCATGAGTTGTGAATATTTACAGAATCCGATCATGTAAGAAAACTGGTATTACTATTGCGCACCTCATTGAAGAAAAAGCTTTTTAAAAAACAAAAGCCAAAAAAAAAAACTATTTGGAAAATTAATAATTATTTATTAATGTAATTTTAAATTAAAACATTGATTATTATAAGACAGAGATTGAGGGATGAAATAGATAAAGACTGGCATGATTCACTGTCATGAAGAAAAAAGTGTAGTCTATTGAGCAGTATAGGGTATACTTAGGGAGTCAGTAGGGATGTTAGGGTAAAAAAAGTTTTCCACAGGGTTTATTTTTAGGAGAATTAAGAGAACAAAATAAAGATATGAAGAAGTAGAAATAATATTTGAAAGACTTGTGTGCTTGGGAGTTCATAAGAAGTTCAAGTATCAGAATTAGAATTGATTCAAAAACCTTACACTTTAAAGACTGACATTCTATGTATTACAATATACAGTAGTAAGTCATGCAAAATTATTACTTTTAAAAACAAGAAAAATTAAGGAAAAAAGTTCAGAAGAGGAGTGATCATTATAACTTTCTTGAAAAACAAAGGTTAGCAACAAAACAATCCCATCATATTAGAATATTAAGTAGAATGCCAGCTTTTTAAGGGAGAGGAAGCTTATAGAAAGTAATTTAAACAGCAAGCCCGTTGTCATACTAAATATAAATATTTCTAAAGCTGACTTTGAAAATTGGTAAAGGTCTTTTAAAAATATTTGAGTCTAAAATAATATCTGGAATAATATAAATTTAAAGAAACAAGAATAAAAATTGATTTTTATATGAATTATATGTATTTAAATTAATATTATTAGATTGAAATGAAGATGGAATTTAACAGAAGAAATTTTTTTGGTAATTAAGAATTGAAATGAACCAACTTTAGAAATGCTTCATGGCATAATGTTAATGAATTGTTCACTACTATTCCAATCTGGGGTTAGGGCCAGGTGAAGCACTCGTGGAACATATTGTACCATGTAATAATAATGTTTAAAATGATTGATTAATACTGAAGACAATCATAATCTTAACAGTAAATTCTTAATTCTGCTACAAGTATTAGAACCAGAAAATGACCCATATGTATAATTTTTTGAATTTTTCTTTCAGGTGACCCAATTTGTTGACAATCAAGTTATCCATCTAATACTTGTTAGTAAATGGGCGTCTTACTATTAGTTAAAATTTAAATATCTCAATTTAGTTTGGATTAGTTAGATAAATGTTAATATGCAAAAACATGAATATAGTATCATCTGATCTTAACTGCTGGTAGATGAAGTATTTTTAGTCCTACAAATATGGAACCCCTGGTGAAATTTTACCTTTTTTAATTTACACATTTAATATTGTTAGACTGAAGATTTCAGAATTTTGTTTAGAAAGTTCTTTCACTATATAAAGGTAGATCATCATATTGTTGCTTAAAAGATAGATTATAATGTAGAATATGATTATTAGTAAAATTTTGAATTGGATTAGATGTAACCGAAATATTATTTATATGTAGGAAGAAAATGATATCAAGATAAGATAAAAGTGGGAGATCATAAGTATTAATAGAACATTTTTTGTTAAATACTGGTCCACCCTCTCTTAACATAAATGGATCACCCATTTACTGTCAGATTCAAATAATACAGCATTATGCCAAAGACTTTTGCACTCAGCTTTCAAAAAAATTTAAACATGTATTGAATATATATATAAACATTAGTTTAAAGTTAAACCAGTCAATAAAATGATCAAAATTACCTCAAATTCACAACCCAACCAGACCAGCCAAAAAATATAAACTCTATACAACCAATGGTTTCACTGTTACAAGCAGTCTTCTTGAGTGTAAAGAACTATAAAATAGCAACATATTTTAACTAAACATTACACCCAATTCTATTTATTTCCATACACTCTTAATATTAAAAGCACCTTTAAATAAGTCAATTGCTTCAGAATCATACATTTTTAATAATAAAAATTCTTTCATTTTTTATTTTATTTCATTTGTCTCAAAGAAGACAATCTTAACTTCATCAAAATTAATAGTGTGGCCTCTATCTTTTTTCTGGATATATAAAGGAGAACTTAAGATAATTATTTCTAACCTTTTATGTAACTTTATTTTTTCATTTAATGATTGTTTGTTTATAGTTGAGAATGATAAATTGGAAAAGTATTTTGAGCCTAAATGAAACCATTAGTTGTGTTTTCGAGTTTACGTTTTTTGGTTAGTCTGGTTGAGTTGTGAATTTGGGATAATTATGATTACATATACACATATATATTCACTATATAAGGGAATGCTTATCTCATATCTCAAGTTTACAGTATGATAAAAGGAAAATACTTACAATAATAATGGTGTATTTGTTGATTTATTATTATTAATTATTTTTGATGATATTAATGTAATTTGTGGAGAATTTTTAATATATTAATGCACATTATTGAAATAATTATTAAAAAAATCTAAATATTTGCTGAATTGAGACAAATGTAATTTAATTGTAAAACTAATTACTTATGAGATTGTCATTTAAGCAGTACAAAAGGAAAAGATGAAAGTTTTGAGGTCCCCCCTCTATCTTTCTTCATTTGAACTTGATTTAAGACTTTGGCCAACTGCTCAAGGCACTGGACAAATTATCTGGTTTAATGGTTAATTTATATTGATCTACATTTAAATATTTTTATTCCTATTTATTTATTTTTCTTTATATTTCCTTCAGCCGGGAAGGGAATCTGCTAACCCGGGACAACTGCTTGTAAAGCAGCTGTCGCTGACCTCTCGACCACCAATGCTTGACTAATTTGATTATTTTTAACCCACTATAAACAAAATTCAGTCAAATACTTTTTATTACTATTTCCCCCTATTATCATTATTTATCATTTACTTACTTATTCAGAATGTCCTCTGATGTTTAACTAAAATGATAATGCTGACTATAATTCCATTCATTAACCAAATGTATTTTTTTTAAATTATTTCTCATTTTTAATTTAATTTATTTCTAAATGTAAATGGTTAATATATACATTTTTTCACTCTTACATATATTATATAGTAAATCTAAATCTGTTCTTGATTTAAATTTTTCATTTTTGATTTAAAATTAATTCACTTTAATGCTATCATATCTTTGCATTCAGTATTATTGGTATTAGTTATTATATTGATATTTTCGTATTTTGTTTCTTCATCAACTAATATAACATTTTCTGTTTTTTTCATTTACTAATTTATTTCTCTATAAATATGCTATTGTTACTTTTAATTTTCCATTGAATTTTTTTACACTGCCATCAGCTGGCCACTGAAATTTTATAAGACTATGATTGAAGATAATGCAGAGAATGTAAGTTGAAACTGAATTTTCATGATTCTTCAATTGTATTAAGATATACTGACAAATTGAAGCAAATTAAAGACAATCTATATAAAAATATGAACATCAAAATGGCAGATTAAATTTCTTTTCTTATAATTGGTCAGGCAATTTTTTTTTTTTTTACAATCGTCATCTAAAAATTGATCCAGGAACTTTTACTTATCAAGCTAGCCATTTTTGCTACTGGATTTATTACTTAATATATATAAAGGTTATAATAATAGATGATTTTATTATTTTTAAAGTAAATGTTCTTTTCTGTATTGATTATATTATTATTAATATAAATAAAACACTGTAATTAATATAAATAAAACATTGTAACATTTCTTGTATGCATTATATCACACTTTCAAAACACCTGATAGTTTCGACTATCTAATGATTTTTCCTCTATTTAAAAATAAATTTTTCTTATTAAATATTGGAAGGAGCTCGGAGGAAGTCTGTTGACAGTCAAAACTGTCCGCTATTTTGAAATTATTTAATAATGTATTTTGCATTGTGTGAAATACATAGAAAAATTATCATAATATATTTAAAGTAATTTGATGTATACACATTTGTTTTTAATGAGGGTGTATATTATTTTTCTAGGTCCATGTATGGAAAACTTTATTTAAGGCATTTTAATGAATTAGATCATGAATTAGAAGCAAGGTAAGAAATATTTCTTATTAATATTTCTTTTAAATATTTAAGTCAGATTAAAGTTTGCAAAAATACTTTACTGAATTTCAGATTGATAAGGGCTTACAAACCTGCAACTAAATATATGAGTATATTCTCCTCCCATCTTGTAGCAGCTATAGCAAGGTTAGTATGGTTTGTTTTTTATTTATTGTCTTTCATTAAGTATATTGGTATATTTATAGTCTTTTTAATAAAGCTCACTCATATTTCATGATGGTCTACTTGTATTTTTAATTATGTTTTGTCTCTTTCACTCATTTATTTTCATTCAAACTTTCATTTATTGTGTAGTTTTTGATTCATTGTTTGTTTTTGATTCATTGTTTGTTTTTTTAGACTGAAAAAAGAAATGTCTATTGTCATCGTTTTATAGGTTTATTCATATGATTTTATTTTCTTTCAAGAAAACATTTTTTGGAATAGCATATTTTTTTAAATGCATTGAATTTTTGACAATGATATATTGCCTAAGTGTTCTAAAGATGGTATATCAATTGATTAGCGAAACTGAGTTTTTAATCTTATTTTATTCAAATTACTTTTATTATTATTTGGAATGAGGCAATAAATATAAAGCTTCTCTGATTTAGAAATATTTAATATTTCAAGAAATTTTTTTTTTTTACTTCACTAAATTGAATTCAAATTTTTTTTGCAGGTAATGCTGCAGCACATGTTTTTTTATTTATTTATTTGTATATTCACATTAAGCCATGTACTAGACTTCTGATTTATTACAATGTTTACATTTTTTTATGTTTTGTAAACAATGTAAAGTAATATTCAGTACTTTCGAGATATATTTTATAAGTAATATAAAGTAATATTTGATACATTCAAAATATAATATTGATTAGATAAGTTAAAGAAGGCAAGGAATTCATTGATTAGGTTAATAGCTTTTACTTATTTAGGAAGCTTCTTAAGAAATTCCTAAATTTGCTGATTTTCTTATTTATAAGATGTTCATTTCAAGATGGTTGGTTTCTAAATGGAGACATTTGTTTCAAGAAGGAATTTGAGAGTATTGACTCATCCTTCTATGCATATAATGCTGAGAAAACAAAAAATTGTTAATAAAAAAATCGATTTCTAATTGAAGAAAAAGTTTATTTTATTGATTAAAATACCTAGATAATTAGAAAGAAATTAAAAGCATTTGAGATATGCATTTGAAGAAATAGGGAAAAATTATAATGATAATCTTAAAAATATTTTAATTAATAATAATAAAAAAAAAAGGCAAAAGTTTAGAAATAATGAATAACAAGAGGAGGGAAGAGAAAACTTGCATTGTTGAAAAAATCTAGAAAGAAAAAGAATTGGGCACAGACTAGGAGATAGAAGACTTACATAAGGAGTTTTAGAAGACACAATATAGAAAATAAGAAAAAGAGATAGATGTAAAAATCAATTATTAGATAAAGAATAGAGTAGTAATATTGATTTAATGGAAGAAGGTAGAGAATAAAGAAAATGGAAATGAGACATTGCTGGCAGAGGACAGTCATAATAATAATAATCTAAAAATAATTCTTGTCTAAAGTAAGAATATAGAATATAGATTACTGTCGAATAATTTTTTTTTTTTTTTGACCCATTTGTGGAAAATGTCAGAATGAAAAAAATACCCATTTAGATTATTTGCACAATTTTACTAAAGTTGACATTAATCATTTTAGTAATTGTAAAATAATATATTCCAACACGTGTACTTGTTGTTTTATACTGTAACGAAATATCTTAACCAATTATATAGACAAACACACACTTATAAATAAAAGTTTAATGGAGAAGATATAATTTAATTAGTAAATACATATAGGCTTAATGTTTCGAGGATCCATGCCTTATAATCATAGCCATAATAAAACACATATAGGAAAATTTAGAGCTCATAACAACAATAACTCATCGTCTGTATTTTTGGAACATGCCAAAAACTCCAGGCATGACTTTACACCTACCAATCCTGTAATCTTATGCACCGAATCTAATGATCACAGGAAAAAAATTGGGGAAGCATTCTACATTCTTGGAAATATTCACTCCATCAATAGAAAGGATACGTGCTTCGAGATTTTGAAGAAATGGGCTACGTAACACATCGTTAATTTAAATATTTTTGCATAAATTTTCCTATATGTGTTTTATTATGGCTATGATTATGAGTCATGGATCCTTGAAAACGTTAAGCCTATAAGTATTTACTAATTAAATTATATCTTCTCCGTTAAACTTTGTTTGTTTACATAATAACAGGAAGTAAAACTGCATTTATAACCAATTATAATAAATTGTATAATCACTTCTTTGGTAGGTAAGAGACAATTGACTAAATCAAGATTTTTTTTTTTACATTTCGTTTGGAATTTGTCTAGAAATCTATTTCTAAAATTCATTAAAATGCTTTGAGTTATTTGTTTTTGTTAACTGATGATAAAAAAAAACAAAAAACAACAAAATCTCATTTTAGTTTATGGAAAAAAAATAAGGCTTTGACATTCAGGTTCATAAAAACTAAAGGTCAGAAGAAATTTTAATGATGATTTTATTTAATATTAATCACAAAATATGTAAAGTTATATTTTTTATTATTAGATACATTAAAAAAAAAAGTCTTCATTTTTTTTTTTTTACTTTTAGGACATTTTGTAATAAAAATTAAATCTTTTATGGTTTAGATAAAATACATTGTTTAAAAAAAATCATTTTTATGTATTGTAGAAATGTTCAATTTATGGCTGGATCTGTATTTGTTGTTCTCGTGTGTTTGAGTGTGTATGACGAAGATGTGATTCAAGTAGAGCATTTATTAACTATTACAACTGTACTTGGTAAGTAGAAGAGCATTCATTTAAATTTTTTTTTCTATAGTTAAAAATATTTTAAGATTTTTGAGCCAGCTGTGTAGCAAATGAGCCTATCATACCTACTGGCTTTGAATCCGGGCTGAATAGAGCTTGAAAATTTTAAAAAGGCCTAGGATTTTTCTTTTCAGATAGTCAACCCAGATAACTATTCAATGCTAATTAGTGAATAATTATCTAGCTATTCTTAGCTAAAGGATAAATAAATCATGGATGGAAAGTCACTCCAAGAATTTTACTAAAGTTTCAGTGGTTTTCCATTCTTTGGGAACTGCTGGTGAACTATTTAAGAACTGTTTAATTTTTTCTATGATATATAAATTTAATATAGTTTAAAGTGTTTGTTTTTGTTTCAAGTTGATAATTTTTTATTATTAATTGTTGTATTAAATTATTTTTACTGTATTAAATTGAAAAATGAAATTCACACATATTTATACATTATTTGAATAATATAGTTTTGGTGTAATTTACATTTTATATAGGGGGATTATTTTATTTTGAAATATAGTTTCTTTTTAAACTAGTATCAAAATTTAAAAAATCCACTTAAAATGCAATGGTCTCTCCTATTTTTATTGACAATAGATAGGTAAGGGACTTCTGCATTTATTCAAGTAATTATGAATGCTTTCTAGATGATAGTTAACAAGAAATTAGTTTTGAGAATTTGTTGTTATACACTGCAAAATGAGCTAACAGAATCATTTGATACTTTATTGAAATTAGACAAAGAGTATCTATCAATATCTACTGAAATGTTTTATGTCATATTTGTAAAAGAATGAAAATTAAAAAACTCATAATGAAAATAATAGAACAGATCAATTTTTGAAATATTTGTCAGTAGCATATTAATATACATAAGACATACAGAATTGATTTTAAAATAAGCTTTTGATACAGTAGATCATATAAGCAATACTTAAAACACTTCAGACATATGTAGCAAAAACCTTCTAACATTTCTTTATTGTATTGAGGTTTGGTGGAGATGTTGCTCTTTGCCATCTAGTCAAAATGCTGATTAATCAGAGTATTTTTAAAATTTTTATTCTTTCTATTTTGCTCCTCAGTTGAAAATATCAGGTTACTCATTCATGAAATTTTAAACTTTATTTAATTTATGGAAAATGTGTTAATTTAATAGATTTTTTTTTGAAAGTTATTATTATTTAATTGCTATAGATTTAGCATTTATTACCACAGTTAATGATTTAGTAATTTTTTTTTTTTCATTTTAAAGAAGTATAAGAACTGCTTTTGTTATTAAATTTTATTATTAAAAAATTATTTACATGTGTGCTGCTTTTGATAAAAAATTCACGTTTTTTTAATAATATTTATATGTTGAAATTTTGTTAATAAAAGCAAAATTTTCAATTGTTTAAATGTGAAAACTAAACATGTAAGTGGTGGCTTTAGTTTAAGTCTAAAGAGGACATATTTACCCCGTTTTTCAAGTTTGTTTTAATGTTTTTTACATTTTATTGTTTACATTTGTAAGAAAAAATAAAAATTGTAGGCAAAAAAAAAAAAAAATTACTTTATTGCTTAAATATTCCATTTATTTTGGAGACCATAATTTACATACTTATGTTTGTATATGTTACACTAGCAATGATACATTTGGATTGTAAGTTAGAGTAATTAAGCAATAGAATATAACCAAATGATAACACCTTACTAATTCTAAATGGGGAACATATGTTAGCATTTATATCTGAAATTTTTTTTATCTAAATCTTTTAATTCATTAATGTGATTTTATAATGTATAATTTGTTAAAAGGAGTGATGTATTGATCATGATTTATTGAATTTAGGTCTTGTGGTTGCCCTTAGCCGAGCATGTATTCCTGATGAGGTAATATATATTTTTTTTATTACTTTATTAATTGAACATATTCTGATACAGCTTCATACATTACATTCATACACATACATATTTGGGATTTTGAAGGAATTTTTATTAAGTTTTTATAGAACATACTCAGTTAAAAAGAAATGGGATATGATTAGAAATATTAGCTAGAAATAGTTATATAATAGAAATAAGTTCAATCAGTGATTTAAAGCCAAAGAACTACTGATGAAAACAACTATGAGGGGAGAAATTGGCAGAAGGGATGGGTGTATAGAATAATTTTTGTTATTTTAGCAAAGTGTAATTTTTCCTTAATTTTCTTTGAATTTAAATTATGAAAGTGAATTAATTAACATTTTTTTCCTCCCAATCATACACATACAAACAACAATAATAATTTTAAATATATATATATTGCTTTATCACAAAAGTTTTTCAGGCATATACTATTATATATACCTTTTCTAATTAAAGTATTTATTCTCACCTACATGTAGTGTGTTTATTTTTAAACAAATTTTTAAAAGCTTTAGTATATGCAAAGTTTTTTTTTTGATAGTACTTCTTATTCTTATTTTAAATCTTTATATTGATTTATTCTTTTGTTTTTTTTTTTGCTGCAATGAATGTTCATCATCCTGTATAACTTGAATTGCTCTTTTACCAATTGTAATTAGTTTCAACAGAATGTAACAAATATATAAATAAGAATTATTTCAAATATTACAATATATTTCTGTAGTTCACTTTTTATTACATGATAATGCCAATTTCTCATTTTGTCTTAACGGAAAATTGTCTAATGCATCTTAAAAGTCAAAGCAAAAATAATTGAATTCACTATGAAAAGCAATCATTGTATGAATTCTATTAGTTCACATTTAATCTGCATTGTTTAGCAGTGATTGTTTTATTTTCACTTTACAAGTAATCCGTGTAGTCAGTCAATAAACAAATGGTTTAGCACCCTGAAGCTGGTCGTATTTAAGAATCTCTAGTAGTTCATTACTACATTATTCACTATACCACACAGTGGATTATAAAAATCAGTAATACATAATGCGCTAATTACCTTTACTCTAGGATAGTATTTCATAACCTTTTTTTCATTGATGGATGAAAAGTACCTATTTGTACTTAGCAATATTAAGGTACATGAAGTTAATTAATCTTTATACAAATATAATATAGATTAAGTGTATAATTATAAATTAATAAACTAAAAATTTAATGAAACCTTTATTGTGACTTTCATTCAACAATTAAATCAATGTTTGTAGGCAAATTTGTTAAAAATATGAAGAGGTTGAACTTATGAGTCCCTTAACTTTGTTTTTATAATTTATTATAAGATAAAAAACTATAAAACAAACTTGTTCTAATTTTAAATCTTTAAAAGATAAAAGATTGCATAACATATATACAAAAAAAAAAAAGAGCCATTTTAAATATATAAATGTGAAAATTTTGAAAATTATTGTCAAATATTCATTATTAGTTATTTGGAAAAAAAAATCCTTCATTTTGGATAAAAAAAGTGGTTTTAAAGTTGAGGGTAAATTGTTAATTCGTGTAAAAAAATCAGGATATATTGAGAGAGAGAGAGATATGATCTGAATTTTAATGGTGGGAGATGTTGCAATATAATGGAGTTTAATTGAGGGAAACACTGATAAAGAAAAAAATAAAAACTTGAAAATTGTAATTATTATTTTTTAAAATTTAATGCGAAAGGAAAAATAAATGGAAAGTGTAGTGAAAAGCCTCCACCTGAACTTATAATCACTACATGGAATGGCACTTTAATAAAAAGGTACTAGCCACTGATCTAGTGAAGTAATAGGAGAACTGGTTGGAGTTAATATATGTATTTTTAAATGTAAAATAATACAAAATATACGTGTATATATTTTTAATATTTATGCATCCATATATATAGATACACATACAAATGTACTTGTAGAAATATTTATTAAGAAATGTAGTGTTTACCCAGTTTATCTTTGCTGAAAGTGTAGATAGGGAATCTAGATTTCAATTTACAGGCCTACTTGGTCTTTATTATAAGTTTCATATGTCTCTTAGGTTCATAATGCTAGTAAATATTGTAAATAGTAAATATTACACAGGTTTACATTAATATGAAAATATACATATCTCCCATTGATATACGGCCTATTATGATTAATGTACCATTTATTGTTTTACAATAAGTTGAAATAATGACCATTTTAATTTATTTTATTCTGGAGTTTTATTATTTATTCTATATGATGTTTGAATCCCTTTATGTTTTTACTGTTTGTCAGGTTTTAAACTATATATAACAAACTTTGTAATTTTTAATTTATAACTTTTTTAATTATATCTGTACTTATTTAATACACTACTAATTGTTATATTTATATATAGTATAATACTATATTAAGTATAATATTGCATAGGTATTTTGTATTAATATATAAAAATAAATACTACATTTTTATTGTGTTACTTTTTCTCTTCTAAAGTTATCAAAATGAAAATATTGTTTTGTGAGTCATCAAATTTTTTCACAGACCGACTGTCGAAAAATATTGTTTTAGGAATTTTATTTGTAAATTCTTCTCGAGGCTGAACTAGAAGTTTTTTGTAATATTTGTCTAATTTAATATTTTCGTTTTTTTTTGTTGCATTTGGATTTTTTATTAGTTATCAAATGAAAATATTACATACACATTAAATAGGTCATTTTATTATTTATATAAATCTTTGATTTTAATGATTGAAATTATTTATATGTATATTTTATAGACACATGCATTCTTCTATATGTATATCTTTATATTGAAATAATATGCATTGAATGGTTTATAAGCTTTTTGTCTGGCTGATTATTCTAGAATCTTGTTTGGTGTCCAGAAAAAAGAATGATGAATGTTGTTGCAGAGATTCATTACATTCCTGATTCATGGAAAGGCAATGCACACACAACTCAAGTACGGAATGAATTTGCTCAGGTCTTCCAATATACTATCGTAAGTGAAATAATAGTAGTAGATATATTTTATATATTTAACCCTATGGAAATCTCACAGAAAAAAAAAATTGTACTGGAGGTCAGTTATATCCAAGAGATACAATCATGTATATTTGAAATGTAGAAAAAGAAAATTAAAAACTCTGCAAATTTGCCTTTATTATTTTTATATACTAAAATATATGAGTTTTTGTTTATTTATTTACAATGTAGAAATTATTAAAGAAGTATAAAAATATAAAAATCGTGGTTAAAAAAAAATTGCAGCAGAAATTGCATTCATTCAAGAGATGTACAATTTATTATCAAATATTGCATATCCTTACAAAATATATTACACCCTAACTGATAATATAAATATTACAGTTTAATATTAGTCACATTCAAATGCAAGGCTGGTCTTCTTAAAGGTATGCACCCCAATATATATAACAGTATTAAAGAAAAGGTTTTGTTTGCCTCTGTCAGACCTTCTGCGACATTTGGAGAAGTTAATGATAATTTTTATATACATGTTTAATCAAACAGATTTTGTTAACTTTGGTTTTTCTCTATCAATCTATTGTTTTTGTAAAAAAAAATCACATAAAACAATGTCAAATTTTGTTAAATAGTAATGTAGTTATATATACATAAATCACCCTATCCTAGGCTATGACTTAAAAGCAATCTAAATGTTAAACAAAGATCAAGAATAGAATGAAATCCACCTATATTCTTGGTAGCTCTGATGTTTATAAGCATACCTTTGTCAACATTATTGGTAATTCAGAGTTAAATTAATTTATCAACCAGATGGAATATGACATTTAAATTATACAATGCTGGAGACACTTTTATCACCTTGATTGTAATAATTAAAATTTAATATATAAATTTTAAATTAACATAGCTCAATGTACATGTAAACAAAGAAAGTAAAGCACTCTCCCTCAGATTAAGACTTAAAAGCACTCTAAATATATAAATAAAATACATGCTCTTCTTTGTAAATCTTGTTTTATTATATGAATTATTATAAAATAAATAACAGTCCAACATTTTGATTATATTTTTTTATAGTTTTTATCAAGACAACTAAAAAATACATAAAAACAAATATTCCACAATAATCAAAATACATATAATAAGTATAAATAATTACTTTAAAACTCTTCCAAAGCTTTAATCACAACACATTTACTTACATATTTTTAAATGCATTATTGCAACATATAAATCCAAACACAATCTCAACGTACGGTCGTTGATTTTTTTCTTACCTTAACACTTGAACATGAATTATTTTGCTATAATTATTTTTAAATTTAGTTTTTGTAGACAATTTGTAATGATTTTTATATATTTTATATAGAACTTAGTGTGGAATTTCTATCTTTTAGTCATATTTTATATATCACTATTATAATTGGGTTTTTCTAGTCATTATTATATCATCATCTTTTTGACATTTGGTATATAATTTTGAAATTTTTTTCTTCCATCTTTTTGAAAAATATTTATAATAAATCCATTTTTGGAGCTTTATATTTTTAATAGATTTAGTTATGTTTGATTCAGCTTTTTTTTAAAAAAAAAACATGGTATTTCAAATAATGTTATAATTATTTGGGTTATTTTTTGTGTTTTTTCCAGAATTCTATTATGACTGTTTGATGTCACTTGTGTTTTTAAAAAATAGTATTATCTTTTTTATTGCTGAAATAACTTTCTGTTCAATATCAAGATGTTGCTTTATCTTTTAAGAGTTTTATTCTTTTGTATAACTTTATTAGTTACATTTTTTTAATGTCACTTAACTATTTTGTATACCATTTTCAGGACTCTTGATATTTATTTATTTTGTTTTAATTGGATCATTTTCGGTATTTTTATGGTTTTCTTGCAATTATTGCTATATGTCATTTGAAAATTTATTGATAAATTATCTTTTTATTTCTATATTTGTATATCAGTGTTTAGTTGTTACATGTGATATTTTCTTGTTCTTGGTTTTAAGATTGAGTCATTTTTAAAGTCTGTTAATATTTTAAAATGATTCACAAATACTAGCTAGAATTCATTGGAGTATTTCTGGAATTTATCAGTATTTCTGAAAATTGTAGATAATCAACTGTTGATACTTTCTTGAAATTTGGGGGGGGGGGTTATTTTTTGAAGGTTACAACCACCATCTATTGATAATTTTTTGAATTTATCAAGAGTATTTCTGAAAATTAGGAATGAATCAACTGTTGAAACTTTTGAATTCATCAGAATATTTATGAAACTTAGGGATATGAGCCAACACTGTCTTTTTAATAGTTTTGCATTAACAAATATTTCTCATCTTACTAATCAATGTTTACTTATTTTCTACGTTAAATTAATCATGTTAATATTTGGAATTATATTTTCTAATTCAGTGAGATCTGGTATAATTACTTAATTGATTCCAGAAATTCATGTTATATCATGTGTTTATTTTAGCTTATATTAAAATACAGATATTTTTAGAGGTAACTAATTTTAATCCACAGCATAGACCACATTACGATATGAACATCTCTTTAAACAGGAAAATCAAAAATATAAATATAAAAGTGTATATAAAATTAATTGATGTATATAGTGCACAGATAGATTTTAAAGAAAACTAAAATTTATCTTTTAAAAGCATAAAATTAAAATACAAACAAATTTACATATTCTAATAAAAATTCATTAGTCCTTGATTTTAAAAGTTTTCCTTTTTTTTTTTTGCGAGATAATGTTTGGGCTGCAGTTCTAATTGTATTAGTAGAATACCATATCTTATAATGCTGCACAGTCCAGTTTTTTTTTTTTTTTTTTTAATATGGTAAGCCATATTTTGCTAGCAATAAATTTCTGCACAGGAACAGTGTTCATACTAAAAGACAGCATAAAATTCTTTAATCACTTTATTGGCAATGTCACCTAATAATTTGCTTTTGACTAATCCATATTATCAAATATTTCCATTTATTCTGAGATGTAATGTAAATTGCTCTATCTGAAAGTCTCTCACGATCTATGCACTTTTTTAATTTGTCATTTTTATTAAAAATAGTGTAGATTGATGATTTAGCTATGTAATATTCATAGCTTCAGTTTTCTCTTTCAGATATCTTTTTCTTTATATCACTGATCAATTTTTTGACCTTTTTTGGCTCTTGATTAAATTTAATAAAAATTTAATATTTTTATGCATAAGAAAAGAATTTAAAAAAAAAACAAACTACTAAAAATGAACAAAGTAGGAAAGAAAAACTAAATACAAATAAGCTCATAAGTCATAGTAAAAATATCTGATACTTTACTCCTAGTTGAAACATATTTAAAAATTTTATGCAAAAGGTTGCTATTTCAGGCATAAGTGCCAGTTTGCTATTTTAGTAGATGGTATTCCTTGATTAAGTGATTCCATGTTTAGCACTTTGTTTTCTATCATTGTTATTTTAATTTTATTTTGAAATCCTTATTTTTTTGACATCAACATTTAATAATTTTCAAATTCTGCTTTTATAACTCATAGTTAAAGTTATTACAGTATATAAACTTAAGAGAATAGTTTTTAAGGAGTACCTAAAATCTCTTTTCATTGCTAGAGATTTAGTAATTCCATATTTAGCTCTTAGATTTCTGTAATTTTGTTTTGAATATTTTTTTATTTTTGACATCAGTATCAATCAACCATTTAAATTCTATTTTATGATTCATGATTAAAACTATTACATTGTACACATCTAGGGAATATTAAAAAAAAAAATATGCGCAATAGTTTCACGTCTGGAGAAAGAAAAAGCTAAACAAATGAATTAAATTTTAAGTAACAAAGATGTCCGTTATTCTGGTATTTGTTGTATGTATTTGCTTTTGTTCTACAATTGTAGTTAAATTATTCAACTCTACTACTATTCTGCATTTGATAATCAGATTTTTTTCAAGGAAAGAATTCATGTGTTTTTTCCTGTTATGTAAATTTTACAAATTTTTGATCTTTTCTTGGCTATCTCCACACTCAAATTTATCCAGAGCATTTTAATTTTTTAATAATCTTTCAGTTTTAATATTAAAATCTAACATGAATGGTTTTAAATGTCATTTTTATTTTACAAATAGAAATTCTCTTCTTTGTAAGATTGTTAATGGTTTGGGATGGTAAAATTATCTGCATTTAAGTTAAATAACTAAATTTTGATAACTCTCAGTGATATATCATTAATCTCCACAATTAGTTATTCTATTATTTATGTGTAATACCATTCTTGTATTATAATGTTTTTCTATTCTCCAAATTAATTAACTCTATTTTTTTTCCTACGTTGAGAAATCCAACACTGCTCCATTTTATGTGAGACATTTCTTGTAATTTTAGCAATCTTTTTTAAATTGAAAGTAAGTACAATTATAGGTGGAGGGATAAAAATATATAACAAATTGCAGCATAGGTCTATAACCCTGCGATTTTAACATTGACCATTGATTGTTAACTGCTGCATTAGCAGACAATTTTGCAATCTCCGAGTTAATTTATATAACTGAGCATTTACATAAGTGTATTCGCACATTTGTGTCCTAACTTTAAGAAAATTCATCTGACATCTCTGGAATTGTCAGACATTTGAAATGGATAGCTGTGGTATTTACTTGGCATGAAGCCCCCCATAGTAATAACCAGTAAATTCACCATGCTAACTCATTGGTGCCATTTCCACGACTATTTACTAGTATCAATTGCAGAGTTGATTTTGTAATTTGCAATCCATGATTTTTTTTAAAGCCTCATCAGTTAATAATAGCCTTTTTTTTTCTGCAGTTGCTGGTTTTATTCTTAAGATTCATAATTTGTTCCACAATGTATTTGTAATTTATTCAACTTTCTTCAGTATACTATTTAACCAAGTCATTTGTTATTCAATTTTGATGTTATGTATCAACAATGTGGAAGAGAAAAAAAATTTTCAAATTACAACTTATATTTCAGTCAAAATTATTGGAAGCAATTTATGAATATATTATAACAAAAGGAGTTAGTACTACGAAATATTTACTTATTATTTAAACAAATAAATATTAAGTTTCTGATAATCAGTTTCAATAGTATATTATTAATCATATAAATAAATATTAAGCTAACCTATGTATTGTTTACACTTTTTAATATTATATAGTATCGAAAAAAAAGCAAACACATTGCAAACTTGCTAGAATATAACCCGTAATGGGTATTTGTTTAATGGTGATTTACTCAGTGAAATTTTCAATTAATCATGATTTTTTTTTTATATTATGGTTTTTTGTTCAAGATACAATTATTCACAATAATTTCACTTTACATGATATATAGATAGAATATTAAATGTAATTATAAACTTAGCACGAAAAGTAATAAAATTGAGAAAAATACAGCCTTAAAATACAAAAAAGGTAAACGAATTTAAGCCTTTTTAAAGTTAATCATTTTATAATTACTTATAAATCACAAATTTTATAAGATAAATTTTTAGTAACAACTTTATTACATTCTTTATAAAATATTAATGAAATATTAAAATGATATATAAAATAATCTTATCTAATGATAATTCATGCAATCAGTAATCAACAAATAAAAATATTTGTTTCATTTTTTATTGCATTTATCTACATGTACATGTTCATAATAGCAGATACCAAATGCAGATAATTCAGGTTTATGCCCCAACAAGTTCTCATAGTGATGAAGTAGTAGAAGATTTTTATATGGATGTACAAAAGGCTGTTGATCAGAGTAAACAACATTTTAAAATTGTTATGGGAGACTTTAATGCTAGAATAGGTAGACAAATGAAAGATGAAATTGCTGTAGGTAATTTTGGTTATGGTAATAGAAATGAGAGAGGACATAGACTTGTGGAGTTTGCAGAAAAAGAAAAACTTTATATTATGAATTCATTTTTTGAGAAAAATGTTAAAAGGAAATGGACATGGGAACATCCAAATGAAGGTACAGCAGAATTGGATTATATTTTGACTAACAGGAAATACATATTTCAAGATTGTAATGTTCTTAATAAATTTAACACAGGAAGTGATCATCGATTAGTAAGGTGTAAGTTACGTGTTAATGTAAAACTAGAGAGAGAAAAATTATTAAGAAAAACAATATTTACAGTTGATATTCCTAATCTTCAGAATCATTCTAATGAATTTAAATTAGAACTTACAAATAGGTTTCAAGTGTTAGGAGATTTTGAACATGATTCAGATTTGAATGAAATTAATATGAAAATAACTGATACACTTTTAAAAACTGCAACAAAGATAGCTGGTAGAAAAAAGCAGCAATTGACTAATAAAATTTTTACTGAGACTAGAGAATTTATGAAGAAAAGAAGGAATATGAAGATATACAAAAATGATGTATTAAAAAGAATTGAATATCTCGAATTTTATAAAAATTGGTACGGAAAAGAGTTGAAAATGATATAAGAAAGTATAACTGTGAAATAGCAAGGAAAGCTGTAGAAGAAAGTAAAAGTCTCAAGAATGTTAAACAACATTTTAGTATTGGTAGGAAATTTATATCTGCAATAAGAAAAAAAGATGGAATTATTACTAAAAAGAGAGATGACATCATGAAATTGGTAGAATATTTTTATCAAGAATTATATAGTAATAGTACCTCCTATATCTATTACATCTTCCGAATTGCCCAGAATTTTAAATGAAGAAGTGAGACATGCAATTAAATGTATGAAGAAAGGAAAGACTCCAGGAAATGATGGAATTATAATTGATATATTAAAAGAAGCAGGTGAAGAAATGGAAACAATTTTAGCAAAGTTATATACCAAATGTCTAAATAATAAAGATGTACCAGAAGATTGGAAGAATGCAGTAATAATATTAAGATTTAAAAAAGGTGATAAAGAAGATATTAGAAATTACAGACCTATCAGCCTTTTATCAGTTTTATATAAAATTTTTACCAAGATAATTACAACTCGTCTACAGAGAACTTTGGATTTCCACCAACCACGAGAACAAGTTGGATTTAAAAGTGGTTTTAGTACAATGGATCATATCCAGGTATTGAGAGAAGTCATAGAAAGGACAAACAAATATGAGTTGTCATTATGTTTTGGATTTGTAGATTATGAAAAGGCATTTGATTCTATACACATTTCTTCAGTGATTAAAGCATTGGATCATCAAGGTATAGATCCAGGATATTGTCATATTTTAAAGAATATTTATAAAAATGCAACAGCAACAATTAGATTACATAATGATACTGGAAAAATCAACATTGAGAAAGGTGTAAGACAAGGTGACTCCATATCTCCAAAACTTTTTACGGCAGTGCTGCAAGAAGTATTTTGTGGATTAAAATGGGAAACTAAAGGAGTGAAAGTAAATGGAGAGTATTTAAGTCATTTAGATTTCGCAGATGATGTAGTTGTTTTTGCAAATAATGCTTCAGAGCTGCAGGAAATGTTGCAGGAGTTAGCAGATGAAAGTAGAAAAGTAGGACTAAAGATAAATGTTAACAAGACTAAAGTAATGTTTAATCAATTTGCTCAAAATATGAAAATAAAGATTGATTATGAAGAATTAGAAGAAGTTAACAGTTACAAATACCTTGGTCAGATTATTAATACAGATGGAAACATAATGGATGAAATTAATCATAGAATTAAACTTGGTTGAAGTGCTTTTGGTAGAAATAGCTTGATACTAAAAGGAAATATGCCTGTGTGTTTGAAAAGGAAGGTTTTTAATAAATGTGTTTTGCCAGTTCTTACTTATGGATCTGAGACTTGGACACTTAATAGAAGAGCAATACAGAGACTTCAGACCACTCAAAGGAGTATGGAGAGATGTATTTTGGGAGTAACAAGAAGAGATCGAAAACGCAATGTATGGGTCAGACAACAAACAAGTATTACTGACCTTATTGAAAAAATTAAAAGATTGAAATGGAGTTGGGCTGGACATATTGTTAGAAGAGATGATAACAGATGGACAATTGAAATTTTAAACTGGATTCCAAGAGATTGTAAAAGATCCAGAAAGAGACCACATGTGAGATGGATGGATGAAATAAAAAAATGTGCAGGGGTGTTGTGGAGAAGAGAAGCTAAAGATCGGAGAAGATGGATTAAACTTGGAGAGACTTTCATCCTGCAGTGGATTGATAATGGTTGATGATGATGATGATGATGACATGTTCATAAATGATATATGAGGAATATCATTTCTTCTCTAATAAGGCAAATATAATAACAATTATACTATCCAATAATTAGTTTTCAAAGATTTATTAAAAACAATATAATTGTAATTTAAAAGTTCAAATATATTGTACTGAGAATCCATTGCTGATGATGATTTACTTAAACCACTATTCACATATCAATGCACAGATAACTGTATGGTATGCATATGTATTAGTTTACAATATGTATTTTGTTAGTGCGTCTAAAGATTACTAAAATCGAATTTGACAATGATGATCAATGTTATGTTCTCTGTATAAATATTTATATAAGACACCCAAATCTTATCTCAGAGGACTAAATTTAATATTCGTTGATAAGGATTTTATTAGAATGTATAGATTTTGAACTTAATTACCTATATTCAAATCACAACTTTCTTTTAAAGAAATATCCTATACAAATATTTTATCCTCTGGCATCACCATTGCAGTTCATTCAATAACAATTCTGCTGTTTTCAGCTCGGAACGAGTGCTTAACTTCTTAGAGAATCATTGTAAATGCATGGGAGATTAGATTACAGAGAGAATGATGCACAATTACCAAATAAGTTACATAAAAATATTAATAGTTTATTTAGAGACTGAATTGATTTTGTAAAAAGATAAAATAATTTACATCATAAAAAAATAAATATATAGAAAGATTATATATTATTAATTAGAAGTACACACACATTTAAACATTTTATAACTCACAATATCTTAAAATATTTGTTAACGAAATGGTACATATACATTCAAATAATAGTAATAAAAAATTAAAAACAATTAAAGTACCAATTATTAAAATTTACAAATCATGCTACTTTAAAAAAACCTTACGCATATTTATATATCATTAAATTATTACCACTGATTGGTTCAAAATGATTTAGTATGCTTATCACCAGTGAACTATTTCTGATTTTAATTCTTACACTGTTTTTTATTTGGTGATTTCAGAGTGAGTGTAGGGAAAACGTGACATTTCATTAGGTCTTCTGTTTCTGATTTTTTTGGTGATTTTCTGAAGCTGGAAAGATTACATTGCGAGTTCTTGTGGGTATGCTTTGAGTGTACATAGCAATCTATGGTTATTCTCTTCAATTAAATTAGATATTATAGCTGGCTGGTCACATCTCATTACTGAGAAATACTATAACAGTGATTCAAAATAAGTTAGAATAATTCTGCAGCTAAAATTGAATTTTTTTAATATATACATTGCTGCCATTGTATAACCTGCACTTTCCATAGATGTTGTATATTGCTTTTTTCCTCTTTTTTTAAAATAATCTTTTGTTAAACCAAGACAAATCTTTTCAGAAAAGCCTACACATTTATCCTTATCTTTAAATCCTGATTTTAGTTTTCTTTTTCTTAATCCCTTTAATTACATTTAATTATGGTTCTGATTAAATTTATTTGTAATCAAACCATAGTTTTTTTTTTCTTTTAAATAATTTGTAACCTTAAGTTATTAATCAAGGCCATAGAATGTATAATTTTAATTCATAACTTAGTATATTAGAAATATTAGAAAAACGTGAAGTTCTACAAATTTTGAGCATCTCTAAAAATAAAAATAACCATAAATTTAACTTACACGTAAATCTAATCTGTATTATATTTTTTTACTTTTCTTAAAACGATTGTAATAGATATATTAAGTGCTTGCCGACGAAAAGCTTGACTGTGAAAAGTTTTAATATGCTAAGCATGCTTTCAATATCTTTGTATTGATAATCATATTGAAAGCATGCTTAGCATATTAGATTAAAAGTTTTCACTTGTGTCGCCAAGCACTTAATATATCTATAAATCTAATCTGCACATACAGATATATAAAATCAACTAAGAAAATTTTTACTGCATTATTGTCTTCTATTTTATCCCATAACTTTCAATTTTATCTGGAAATGTTTAATAATTTTTTGAGCTCATTTTATTGAGGCAGCTTGTAATATAGAGTTGACCAATGTCCATACTATTACAATATATTGCGAACTGTGTGTATACACACATGCATATATATATATACAGGCAATTATTTATACAAATTTTTCCTTTTTTTAAGTATAATTAGAGCTTTACAAATTGTCATAAATATTATAGTTCATGAAACAGAGGTATTAATTAGTTGTACTTATTTTATAACGGTTTTCCTATTATAAGTAATATTATATTTGTTGTATATTTTGTTATTTAGGTCCATGTGGTTGAAGAGTTGGTGAGCCCAATTGTAACACCTTTGGTTATGATATTTTATCTTCGACACAAATCTTTAGATATTGTAGACTTTTTCAGAAATTTTACAGTGGAGGTCCAAGGTGTTGGTGATGTTTGTTCTTTTGCCCAAATGGACATTCGCAAGCATGGAAATCCACAGGTAAAGCATACATTATTAATTAGCACTCATTTTAATTTGAATTAAATGATCATTTGATTACACTTTTTTTATATTTTAATTAAGTGATTAGGTTAAAATAAAAAGTGATTTTTTATTTTATTTTTCAGTGGCAAGATAATATTAAAACTGAGGCTAGTCAGTATGAACAAGGTGAAGATGGAAAAGTAGAATTGTCTTTAATGCATTTTATTGTAAGTATAGCAGTCAAAAATAAGAATACCATTATTAATTGTATGTCATTTGTATTATTTATTTTCTTCATTTTTGTTGTTACAAATCAGCTAATAAGTATTCTTCCCTTCTATTAAGCTTATTGCAAAATTAAGATATTATATGTCACATATAGCCCAATTTCGAATTGTGAACTATGACAATTGAAAACTCTCAAGATTCATTTCTTCATTATTTGTCCAATCCCCTAACATTATTAACAGAACTTAGAATAGATTTGAATCTTACTTATATTAAACAGGTTTTATTTGCTTTATTTGTATTGCCATTGTAGTGAAAATTTTGAGTTTTCATGTTGGATAATAAATTTTTAATTGAAAAAAAAAAAAAAAAAATTTCCAAAAACCTAAACACTATTAAAAAATACATGAAAATTGTTCAACTCATTATTGTGTATCTGATCACTTTTGTGTGTAAACATTCCTTTTTTATATTCCAGTTCACTTTGTATAAGATATACATCATAGCAGCATTTTGCTTATATTGCTTTCATTTCTCTTGTTTACTCTCGGAGTTTTGTTCTTCATGCTAGTATCCTAATGTTGATATGTGGTACTACGTTCTTGAATATACACATTTTCTAAAACAGAATAAAAAAGTTGTAATTGCTATAAATCAACAGATCTACTGAATAACTAAGTATTATTATACATTTTTTGTTAATATGCAGTTTTTTCAGAGATCTTGTATCAAATCGTGTACTGAAATGTAATATGAGGATATATATTTATATATGATAAAAGGACTTTTATTTTTACTATCCTTATATGCTTATTAGAATGGTAGCAACATATAATTTGTTGCGTGAAATTTCAATCTGAGTATGGGAATCGCAAGTGTAAAAGTTGCACACCACTGCTCTAATTCATTGTAATATAACTCACAACTGTTTAATGTATTAAATTATATAATTATGTATTTTTATTACATGCTGTTTAAACTAGTGCAGTTCTCATTAAGTAGTTTTAAATTTGAGATATTAGAGAAATTATATTAGAAAATGGATAACCACGAATTACCTGATGATGCTCATTCTTTCTTAGTACCATATTGTTTAATAATCTTATCTTGTCTTTAGGCACAATATTAGTCATACATATATATATATAAATTTGATTTTTATATATAGGAATATAATATAATATTACAGTGTTTGTCTGAAGGTTTGTGATATACGGCATTTTAGTATTAATTAGACAATTGACTTTTGTAAAATAAAATTTTTATTCATTTCAGCTGCTTCAGTGGTAGAGCATCTTGATAGTTAGCAAAAATGACTGATTCATTTTCTTTCAGAAAAAAAAAAATCCGGATTAATAAAGAAAAAACTGCTGAAGTAGATGTCTTTAAGAACTATACTATAGTAGCCTATTGGGTTTTCCAAACTGAGTAGATATCAATGATAATTAAACTGGGTGAGATGAGAAAATTTTTTTAGGATTGTTAAAGAATATATATGAGCAGAATGTTTTTAAAGGGCATCATACTATGGTGGTGAAGCAAGGAGAAAACTAGTGGAAAATATGATTTTAGGGAAATAACTTCCTTTGGCTATTTATATGAGGCTGAATCACTTCATTAACTTAAATTATATGATATAATCAAGAAATTCTGATTTAAATTAGGCAAACTAATAGTTTGGGGAAAAAATTAGACACACTTAAATAGAATATCTTAAATTAATAGACTAAGATAACAGTAACATGTTTTTAAGATTAGTTCACTTTATTCCTGAATCATTTATTGCAGTTGTAAGTAATCAATAAGGACTAGTTTATAGTGCCTTACAGCAGATAAAATGGTCTCAGATTTGCATATGAAGTCTATGTAAAAAAAAATCATGTAAAGTTTTGTTGGTAATGAATACATAGGTATCACATAAATTTATTAATAGTTAGCAATAACTATAACTATAGATTATTGGTAATTTTTCTGTCTAAAATTTAATAATTTTACATTCTTCATTTCATATAATCAGAAAACGTAAAAAATAAAATTTGAATATATTAAAAGGAATTTTAAAACAAATATAAAGAGACTGATGAACACCACTTTCAAAATGGCACAAATAAAAATATACATTTAAAAAAAAAAATTTGCAATAAAATGAATTTTTGAAACAATAAATTAAGAATAATATAAAGTTTTCTAATATATGATACTTGGAAACTGGGATTTTTTTTTTATACCATTCCAAAAATTAGCCAATTAAATTTAGTTTGTCAAGTTTGTTCACTATTACAAATTGTTGCAGTAAAAGCTAACTGTAACAAAACAACAAGAATACAATTTTCAGGAAAAATATATTTTTAAAATAAGTCATTGAACAAACATGTTCAAAAAAGAAAAAAAAACATAATAATGTATTTGTAAAATTAATAAATTGTAAGTAATAAAAGTAAGTTTTTGATAAACAACTCCTAAAATATCTGAATAAAGAATTATGGCTAATAGAAAATAAGATATATCTTTCATTCCACATATGTCTGTATATATATATGTTTATATCTCAAAAAAAAACCCATACTTCTCCAGATCTATTATAAGTATCAACGGCTGTACACGGTACTGGTGCAATTCAAAAACAGTTCAATATACCGTTTTTGACCTGTAGTGTGTTATACTAATTTTTCGCAATTCACACTTGGTTCAAGGATCCTGTTTTTACTCTACAAGTGATCACTATTTAGCCTGCGCTATCGTATAATTTGAGGGTGTGTAGACTTGAAGTCAATGTAACATTTGCAATGTTATTTAATTAAGTATTATATTATATTCAAAGTATGTAGTGTGAGGTCCAACAAATTTTAAAACCATTGCAGTGGTTGTCAACTGACTTTATAAGGTTTTAAAATCGGGGAAAGTTTTGTTATAAGCGCGACTTCTGAAATACTCACGCAACAAAAAATATTCAAAATGAGTATGTGTAGTTGTTTGATCGCTTACGTGAAGTTAAAAATGTTACGGGGGGTGGGGTGTTTATTTTTTTTGTTTTTGTATGATTCTAAAATTGTGATTTACTTATTACTGAATAGCAAAAAAAGCCAAGAAACCGAAAGTTGTTTAATATTTCGTTATTAAAAAAGGTCTTAACGAATGAGTTTTTTGTTTAATAAGGTTCTGGAAATGGGGGAGGGGGGTGAGTGGTATCTAAGACTGTTCTCTTTGTTAAATAAAAGAAAAGGAATTTATTTTGTAAAGATATTTTCTAGAAGAAAATATTTAAAAGACCATAAATAATGGCTTTGTTCTTGTCGTTATTAAAAAAAAAGAATACATTTATTTATTTTTTTAAAACGTGGGACCGTATTTTTCGTTCTTCAAAGAAACGAAAAAATTAAAAACGCATATACTTATTTGAAACATATTTTGCATTTACTTCTTTAAAAAGATCAGTCATTGACTTATTTTAAAGGTAGCTAGTTTTCTTCAATATTGTTTTTTAAAGATATTTTCTAGAATAAAATATGAAAAAAGTTCCTAAATAATGGCTTGGTATTGCCGTTATTAAAAAAGAATATACAGTATTTAAAAACGTCGCCGCCGTATTTTTCGTTATTTAAAAAAAACAAAACAAACACATACACTTATTTTAAAGATATTTTGGATTTAGTTCTTAAAAAGATCAGTCATTGACTTAAAAATCACTTCTTAAAAAAGGTCACGACTTTGTTGTTGTCGTTATGCTTCTTAAAAAAGGTCAGTTACTTGTTAAAAGGTCACGGCCAGGTAACATTATATTTCAGTGTTTTTCATCAGCACCAGCGCCATCCAGCGATATATACGGTCATTGGTACTTGTATATTTATTTTGTATCTGTATTTGCATATATGTATGCAAAGATATATCATCATTTATAAATATTTTAAACGTTTTATACACATTTAACAATTTTCATAAATTAAAAATATTTCATATGTATCTACAAACGTTTAAGTCAAAAATATATCCATTTACAGACACCATTTTACATGTCTACATATATTATAATTATTAAAAAATAATATATTCATGTTTTTATATTCTATAATTTTTAATCAATAAATTTTTGAAAAATAAATAAAACTTTCTCTATACTTCTCTCTATAGTATTTTTTTGGAAATTTTTTTACTAAAAAGTTACTTTAATTTTTTTAAAATTATAAATTCAATAATACTTTCATTGTAAATATATACATTTTATAGTTATCACTAGAATATAAATTTAACAAATATCTCATTATTTATCAGTTACCTGTTGTATATACACACACATGTGTGTTTCTACAGTTTTCATTTGTACTCATATCATACAAACATATAAAATTTAAAATATTAATTAGATATAAATAATATAGTTCCAAAATCAGTATTCAGTTTTGGATGTAATTTTCTTATTTATAGGAGTTTTTTTAATAAAACATTTTGTTCTATGTTTTTTGCATGTATTTGACAGTAGATTTTTTTTTATCAATTTTATGTTGCTTAAATCTTTTTATAATTGAATTCTTTGTTTGTATTATATGTGAACATTTATTGCAGTGTATTTCATAAATACTATGTAAATCTTTTTGGTTTTTATTATTTAAATATCTATTATTCAATATATTTATCATATTTTTTATGCTTAATTTGTATTATTATTAAATTGACCAAATTCACCATTTCTTTTATTTTGCTGTAATATCTTATATAAATGCAATTTGAACACTTTTTAGCAAAAAACTTTTTATTGTATATATATGCATACCTTTCTTAGAAAATCCTCTACTTCTTCATCACTATGAGAACTTGTTAGGGCACAAATCTGAATTATCTGCATTTGGTATTTGTCATTAAATTGAATAACTTATTTTGCTATGACATTTGATACACCATGAATATCCACAATGTTATTCTTCCACTTTTTATTTATAATGAATCCTACTCCACTTATGTGTCTTTGCAGACTGGTATATGTTTACTTCTTAAATCAATTGTCTCTTCACTTTTTCTAACTTCACAAATTCGAATAATATCCCATTCAGTATTAGACAGTTCTTCTAATTCTTGCAATCTTCATTCTCTTGAAAGTGATCTGCATTTGTAAGTACAGGGTCATCATAAAGGTATGCAATCAGGAGATTCTTAGTACCTTCTGCCTTTGGCTACCTGCTGCTACCTTGCCTGGCGAATTTACAGCCTCCTGAGAATAAGGGTCATGATTTAGTTTTGTTTGTCATTATTGTAAATAATTATTAGAAAAAAAAAAACTTCATATCTGCACACATTCATTCTGCCTTAAAGAAAATTAAACTGATATTTCAGTTAAGAGTTATCAGGCAACCGAGAAGAAAGACCAAGGTGTTTTTTTATCTTAAACTCAGAGGTAAAAAGCCAATAAACTCCACCATGCTGGCTAATGCATGTTGATGAGCAGCCTGTCGATGTTCGTATACTATATGAATAATCAACAGCTGTAATGACAATAACATATAGAGTGGATATTAGGAATTTGCCGTGCTCAATTATTTAAAGCCTCAAAGAGGAATCAAAGAGTTTTTTCCAGTTAGCAGCAAACTCGACTCGATTGTCATATATTTCAGTATATATATTAAATAAATAAATAAAATAAGTAAAAATTATTATTTTTTTAATTTTCCATTTGTTTTAAAGTTTGATGTCTACAGGGATTGCTTTGTTATATAATCCTGACAATTTGTTGATCTTTAATTTTATAATTATTTTCACTATGTGTTTATATCCTTTTTATTTTTTCTTTATATAGTTGACCAATCCTGAGTGGAAGCCACCTGCCGAATGCAGCATGTTTATTAATGATATTAAAGAACAAGGTAATATTTTTATCTATTTATCTATCTTTCAATTTATTTATCTATATCAATGCTAATTATTTTAATGAGCATGTAAATAATTTACAGCTTATTAAATATGTATTCTCAAGAATATAAATCTATTTCATAGAATAAATTAGTTAACACATGTTACTAAGATAATTTACAAGCAAAATTTCCAAATAATCATTTAATTAAATAAACCTGTACATTTATATGAATGTCAATTTATTGTGTCAAATTAAAAGTGATCTAATTATAGTAATAAATCGAGTACTGATCATCTTTTATATAACAAAATAGATTAACATTGATTTAACAAAATATCGATGTTATTTATAGATTTATTGAAATGATTCTTTGGGAATCTTTTTTGTAAATTGTTATAGTAATATATTCAAATTTGTTTATTCCATGTAATATATTGTAACGGTATACATATATGCTGTTACATCACTTTCAAATAAAAATGGAAAAGGTCTAAAAATAAAATCACTGTCAAATAGAAATATATAAAAAAGGAAAAAAAATAATAAATATTTTTATTTAAATTAATATATATAATACACAGATTATTTAAAATTAAAAATCTAAAAAAAAGATTGATTTTAATATAAAAGAATAAAAAAAAAAATCTGTTAATTAGTTTAAAATTTATTTTTAATCTTAGAATGGAAATGATTTTCTAAATAACAAACCAATTGTAAGTCAGATAAGAAATCCATTAAAAAATACTAGTGATAAAATTTTGAGTTCCCAATCTAAAGTAAGCTGACCAATAATGATGGAAATGAATGCATGGTCTATAGAGAAAAATCATCATCGCCAATAAACAGTGCCAAGTCAGGCAAGATCAATCCTGGAATTCAATGATAAGAAATTCAAAATGATATAAAAAGAAAAGTTTTTCTAGATTTGTATTGCTCTTGCTGATTGCGTGTTATTTAAACATATTTTATACATGTATTGCGGATCTCCAAAATGTAGGCATCATGCAATAAATTACATTTCCCATATTTGCACCAGCTGAGGCAGTCTCCAGAGTGATGGTTCCTGGAAAATGGTGAGCAACAGATTTATTTCCACCTAGGACAGTATTATGATATAGAAGGAGCTGTGAACCAAGTTGTGTGACGTATTAAGGACTGCAAAGACAGACTTCAATAAACTTACAGCATTGGAAAGTATGAACTTTTGCTTTAAATGAAATATGAACTTTAATTATATAATACGAATATTTTCAAGTAGTAATTTTAAACATCACTTAATTTTTAAAAGAAATCTCTATCTCTTATCTGACTAAGTAAAATTTTAAATTAGTTATATATTTGCTATTATTTTCATTCACATTAATTTCATTTAAATTAATAATTTTAAAATAGGCGAAAATGGCTGCATAGATTTGTAAGATTATGTTAGCTTAAATTTGTTAATTTTGAGCTAATTGTTTTGTAGTTGAATTAGTCCTGGTGGAGAAATATATGGATGTTTTATGTCAGTGTAATCTGGATAGGTGCATTGGATACTTGTTCCCTTGTGCCGCGTTACTGGTGGAGACGGATGTTTTTATGTCAATGTAATCTGAGTAGGTGCATTGGATACTCGTTCCCTTGTGTCATGTTAGCATATAGAGCATAATACCTACCTGAATGCATGGTAGCCATCTCACTGTCAATGATCACCCACCTGAATGCATGGTAGCCATCGCACTGTCAATGATAATAGACAATTTCTTACGCCATTGATTTTCTTATGCTCTGGTTGGTAAAGTAAGCTGGCAAAGACTGCTATTCCCATTTACAGAGCATCTTTTATATATATATTTCAAATGATTTTGTTCTTGTATTGCCAATTGGGCAGTGGATCGTTCCTGTCTGTTGATGAAATTTATTAATGATCATGGGGAAGATGCTCATTCCTTCCCACCAAGATTTGTTATTTCTTTAATGATATCATGCTAGCATTTGTTTAAATGCGAGATTTTAGCCTAAAGTTAAAAGGGATTGGATTAGTTATATGCACATTCTATGTAGCGTATTTAAGCTTAGTAAAATATTAAAATTGTATTAAATCTATTAACTGCATCCATTTGTGCATATACATAAATTAAATATATTTAATCGTTAATTCAGTTTTCAGAATTTTTTTTTTTTAATGTGTGTGTGCATTATAATTAAAAATGTTTTGTTTAATTGATTTTTGGCAGCAATTTTTATATATATATTTTTAAAATCAAGAATTAGACATTTGAAATATTCAGTGATATTATAAACTCAGTTTCTCCCTGAGCTAGTGACTGGGATTTTCGGTTAGATAAAAATTGAACCTTATCCATATGTATCTGCTGCCTTTATAAATTTTCTAGGTTCAATAGTCTAGTGGCGCCCTGGCATGGCAGATAAGGTTGGGAGGTTCCGTCAACTGTTATAATATCCAATATCTACATATATACATATATGTATTAAAAGCTTTCTAACAGAATATTAGCACATTAGTCTTTGAATCTGAACTAGGTAAATTTGAAATTTTTTTCAAATTTTTGTCAGGTTTAGGATTTTTTTTTCTGATAGAGACTTGTATCTAAATCAGCCAACTGACAATTATTGATCAGTAAACATGTTTAGTAATTTTTAGCTAGAGGGTAAACTAGAATGAAAAATTGTTCAAAACTTTTACTATTCAGTAATTGAAAAGTTTGGTACTGTCCTCGTCATTGTTTTTAATGAGCAGTTGTTAGAGAGATCTTTTCTCTGCATTGAACTATTTAAAGTATTTTATTTCATCATCAATTTTAACCATTATTGATCCACTGTAGGATAAAGATTTCTTCAAGTTTAACTCGGTTTTTCCAATCTTTAGCTTCTCAACATAAGTCTTTTATAATATCTTGGGATCCAGTTTAAAATTTCAAGTCTCCATCTAATATCATCTCTTCTAGCAATATGTCCAGCCCAACTCCTATTTTAATCTCTTTAATTCTTTCAATGATGTCATTAATACCTGTTTGTTCCCTCTCCCATATATTTGATTCCTTCTTGTTACTACTAACATACATCTCGCCTTATTTCATTGAGTGCTCTGAAGTCTGTATCGTTCTTTCATTAAGCGTCAATGTTTAAGCAAGAACTAGTAAAACACAATTATTAAAAATCTTTCTGTTAAAACACATAAGCATATATTTTTTTAATATTTATTTCTACCTGAATCATTTCCATCACAGTTTAATTCTACAATTATTTTCATCCATTATGTTTTCCTCTGTATTAATAATCTGATCAAGGTAATTCATTATCGATCTTTATTTTTTTTCTTTTGGGGAAATCCATTGAACATTAGTAATTTTTTTTTAGCATTTTGATAAATATTCTTCAGAATATGACAATATACATCACATGACCACCACTTCTTATGCTTGTGTATAACTGTTGTTAAAATAGGCAAAACTCACTATACATATTGCCACACACAGCAAGCTAAACTAATCAATGGATGCCAGAAGGCTTGTGCATAAAATCCCCATCTAGTGCCTACTCATCCAATATCCCCAGACTAAATATGTATAGTGAGTTTTGCCTGTTTTAACAACAGTTATACACACGCATAAGAGGTGGTGGTCATGTGATGTTTATTGGCTTAAAACCAATCCTGCCTAATAGGATAGTGGTGGCTATGGTTATTAAAGAACCAAAGACACCAAAATGTATGGGTACTGAACTGGGTTCAGACCTATATGACTATATAAGCTAATGGGCTTGGATTGAAAACATTAAGGTGTTTTCAGTTTAAGATTCATAGTTTTGTAGATAAGTGGGGATAAAAGGTGATTACTGGAGGGTTGCATTAAATCCTAAGATCTAGATGCAGTGCTCTCAGATCCAAGGCTCCTCATTGATGAAGGCCACAAGCCAGAAACTCATCTGGGGATATTGGACGAGTAGGCACTAGATGGGGATTTTATGCACAAGCCTTCTGGCATCCATTGATTACTTTAGCTTGCTGTGTGTGGCAATACGTATAGTGAGTTTTGCCTCTTTTAATATGACAATATCCTGGATGATTCAATGTTTTAATCTTTATAGAAATGCTTATAGAATCAAATGTCTTTTCGTAATTTACAAATTCAATGCATAATGTCAATTTCTATTCATTAATCCATTCTATAACTTTTTTCAGTATATGGTTGTAATATAATATTCCATCATTTCTTGGACCTTTTTTGTTTTAAGTCGATATTGTAGGAGATACTTTTTTGTTTTTTTATTACTATAGAATTCTTTATAGAACTCTTTCACACATTTCATATCATCTATTTCTTTTTAATAATAGTCCCATCTTTGCTTTTATAGCAGAAATAAGTTTCCCACCAATACTAACATATTCATTTACACTTTGAAGACTTATTCTCTTCTATAATTTTTCTTGTTAAATTACAATTATATTTTTTTATATTCTTATTAACTTTTTTATACTATTTTACAAAACTAGATATCCAATTGTTCTTATTGGCTCATTTTTATATAGTTTCACATTCCTCCTTTTCTTCATACATTGTTTTGTCTTATTAGAAGATTTATTGGTAAATTGTTGCTTTTTTGTATCAGCTATTTTTGGATAGAAATTTATCACTTGCAGGTTTCCTGGTGATGTATGATGTGATGTGAGGTACTGAGGCTTCTCCTTAAACGAAGTCAAGAATATCTCTGCAATTATGCCCAGAGAAACCTGTTAGCCACTTTATTTTCCATTCCCCACTCTAAATTTTCCCATATTCTGCTCCATTCCATTTCCACAACATAATCTTTGTCAACTCTATAACCTTTATATCTAAATCCCCCTTATCTTTTCCCAAATCCAGCATAAAAAACAATAATTCACTTTCTGTATAATCATTTTTTTTCATATTTATTCTTCCATAACTTCATTACGTGTACCCTTTCTGTTTTCAATCATTTACATTCAATTAACAAATGCCTAATATTTTCTATTCCTTCCTTACATAATTTACAAAATAAATCACCCATATTTTTCCATTTACATGTATATTCTCTTGTAGCTAAAGATCCCATTTGAGCTTTAAACAATAAATTACTTTCCTTATTATTGTCATATATTAACTCACATCTAATATTCTGTTTATTTCTATATATATTTAAACTCTTTTTACTCTCCATACTATTTCTCCATCTCTCTAACTCCCTATTCATTATTAATAAATCTATTCTTTTATCCCATTCCTTACTACTATAACACTCAACAATCCTCTTAACACAATCATCCCATCTTTTGTACAAATATACTGATATAAATTTTTTATGCAAATCTTTTGCATACCGCATTATCTTTTTCACCCATCTTGTTATCTGCCTTTTACTCATAACCCAATTAAATATTATTTTGGCTATTCTTTTATTATCCATAAACTGCAATCTACCAAACATTTTCATTTTACTTTTTGCATCTCTCATATGAAAACTTGACCATCCCATCTCTCCTTGAATGGCCTCCCTTGCTGTCCATACATCTGCATCCAATGCATGTTTTCCTACTCCCCTTTGAACTTTTTTCTAAATAATCTAATACCCCTTTACTAACACATAATGCATCATTACCATATGTTAACCCTGCTACTGCAACTCCCATATAATTCTAGCTACATCATATTTATTATATGAAAACACTGTTAATTTCTTGATCAATCCCATTCTTTTCTTTGCTTCATTAATCAATTTTTTCTCTCATTCATCCAAATAATTTTTTTGATTACTTAAAATAATTCCCAAATAACTATATCTATTCACCACACTTAACTTAATATCTCCCAATTAAAATTCTACATCTTCTCTTTCTCCAATATTAGCCATCATTATATTTGATTTTTCTTCACTAAATTTAATCCCCATCTCTTTACCCACCCTTGCACATGTCATCGGCATAACTTCCATATATTACACATTATTGATGTTCCTGCTATTTACTTCATATATTATGCTTTATGTTTTGGTTTCATTCTTTTTGTTTTTATTTTAACAGATGATAAGTTGAAGCTACTTTTTTTTTTACTTTAATGCTATAAAACTTAATGGAGTATTACTTTTAATTTATTTTCCCTTTTAATGCTAAATAAAATATAAATGCTTTTTTAAGTATTTTTTTTTTATGTAAAAAATAGGATTTGTTATAAGAACAGTAAAATAAGCACACATATGCATGTATACATTTATTTTTTTGTCATGACTTATTTTATGTCCAGTGAGAAGCTGTTGATAGAGAGATTAAATTAAAATGGTTGTAATATTATTTCTGATTAAGTAAATTATTTTAGTAATATTTGATTATTTGTTTCTTGTTATTATGGTCATAATTTTCTTTGTTTAAAATCACTGTTAAACATTGTTGCGTTAGCAAACTTAAATCAGTTTTTTAATAATATATATATATATATAATAATATAAAACAGATACATGTTTTATAATCTTTTATATATATATATATATTACAATTCATGAATGCCCAGATCTAAAATTGAGACCTCAATTAAAGATAAATGTATCTGTTTTATAATCTTTTATATAAATACGTGGAACTATATTTACTTATATTATATGTTTCAGTTCAGAGGGATGCAGCTATGTTATATACAATGCCTCTGGATAATCCATTATATGAGTCTTTACATTCGTTGTCATCCTTAGGACATGAAGTAAGTAGAATTATTTCTCATATAATGCATTGATGCTTTTAGATGTGAACATATTATAAAATTAAAATTAATTACATATGTGAAAAATAAGTTAAGAGTTGTTGAGATGTCTGTAACAATTAAAGGCATATTTTTATATTTTAATTAAATAGTAAAATAAAATGTGAACTCACCCAATGATTATATAGTTGGACAAAAAGTTTTAGAGTATCACTTAACAGTTTTTGAGAGAAAGACAAAGTATTTTCTCACCAATACTCTCTTATGTTTATGAACAAAAGTATAAATAATTTGATAATATTGTATATACTTTTTAGATATAAATTTAAATAATAAAAATATTGTTAAGATGTGCATTTCTTGATATACAATTTTTTATTATAAAAAATATAAAAGAGTATTATATAGTAGTTACCATATCTGCTTACCAAGCTTATAATTTAGTGTTTGAATGTGGATTTATAATTTAATTCCATCCAGGTTTATAATTGTTTTTTGTTGAATGGCTAACAACTAACCTAGTTAACTGTGATTATCGATTTGATAATGGATTTCCAGCTGGTTGTAATTAGAGGGTATAAAAAGAGTAGAAAACCTCTCAAACCTTGAAATTAGACAACATGAATAAATAATCTTTTTTCACTGTATTTTTATGGGAGGTTGTCAGAGAGATCATTGCCCTGCAATTTAGCTCATTAAATTAGTTTATCTTTAATTATTTATTAAATATATATACATTTGAAATTTTATTTATTTGTTATTTAATAACTCAAACAAATATTATACCAATCTTGATGAATCCTGCACTTTTTTTTTTTTTGGAGAATTACATAGACTATGCATTTTTTGCTTTATGGTACTTGTTTGAAAAATTTGGGAATTTATGACTAACACGAGGAAAGTCACTGATCCAAGTGACATCTAGGGAATTTTTTTTATCCCCAAGCAGTCTTTTCTAGCAAATTGAAAATTATCAATGTATTATTTAATTGAAAATATGTGTACTAAGAAGACTGCTGATTTATTATGCACACTACTATTATTTTTTAAAATAAGTACTTAAAAAAACCACAAAGAGTATTAATTTATTACACAAATTTTTATTTTTAAAAGTAAGTAATTTAGAAAAACTGCCCTAGGGACTGATCATCCACTCATCTAAGCAAATAATACGTTAAAGAAATTACATACAAAAATGAATGTTATAGCAATAGGTGTAGTAGTATAATTCAGATATTTCAATGAGTTGATTTTTAAATTAGATAAACAATTGATGACACCTTCTTAGAAGACTAATAATAAATTTACATATATTTTTGATAAAAACTTTATGCTGTTTTAACATATTCTGTGTATGCATAGAAGTATATGTATATTAATTGGAGAGATAACTTGTCATAGCTGTAGACCTATAAAGATAATGAACAAGAATGATCATGTGAAGATTAAAAGGATTTGCAGTCAACACCAGAATAAATTTTAGAGCTCTAAAACAAATAATTCAGGAATATTTAAAGACAGTTCTATTGCACTTCATCTTATATCATTTATTCTTCATATAAAGTTTGTTTGTTTGTTTATTTATTTGTTACTTAATAAGTCAACAAATATTGTATCAATCTTGTTGAATTTTGCACAATTAATAATTTTTTCTTTTTTTTTTTTAATTTTTGCTTTATGGTGCTTAATTGTTTTAAAATATTTGATAATTTTTTACTAATGCAAGCGAATCCGTAGGAACACAATGTCTGGCATAGTAGTACCTTTTTTTTTTTTACTGAATTTTTATGGAAGCTTGTTTGAGAGATGTTTGCCTTGCAATTTAGCTAATTAAAATCTGTTTTAATATTCATTATCATTCATTTGGAAAATATGGATAATTTTTGTTGTAATAAGTAGTCAGGAATTACTTTGGTACTAATAATTAAAAATATTTTTAGAATATATATTTTTAAAAGGATAAGACATAACAAAATTACAAGCGTGTTGAGGCGCTGGAAAGAGAAGCTGTAATAAATATTTATATGAATTGATAAAATAATTAACAGCTGAGCGCTTTTGAGGCATTTTGCCTTGTATTTATAGCCATAAAATACAAATAATGCAGAGTAGAATGTAAATGGCAATATGCAAATTATAAGTTGGAAATTAGTTCCTTGTGAGCTGCAAGGGATAAAACAATTCAAATACTTATCCTAATCAAAAATGCATAGGATATCTTATCTCTATTCTCTGTGTTGTTAAACATGGGTTGTAAGCTTATATATAAAAAGCGGTTAATAAACATGTATCAAACTACAACCTATGTGTCTCAGAATGCCAAAATTAATTAGATGTTTGTCCCAGTTATGTTTTTAGGGATGGCATTAAATGTGTCTCTAATGCTATCAGATAAACATCAGCTCATCAAAATATTTTTTATCAGGCAATTTTGGCACCACATAGAACTAAAATAATATTTAACTAGCAGTAACGATAATAATAGATATTCTCACCACAAATTGAACACTGAACCAAAGTTAGTGTGATATTAGTCATAATGCATTGCCAATCTTGGAGAGAGTAGTCAGTGGCAGAATTGCATAATAATAGCATTGGCATCATTTAATATTTAGTTACCATTCTGAATTTTTTTTAAATGTAGGCAATTATTGAGCTTGCATTTGGGGTTATGAATTTAGTTGTTATCCATGATTCACAGCCTTTTTTATTTGATAATATAGCATCATTAGTTACTGTAATTTGTCATCTTTGATTGCATAGGTATTATAATTGAAATATTTCACCAACACTGTGAATGATAAACTATAACCATTTTACAATGAAATATTGCGCCACATATTGACTTTATTGTCAACCAGTGATGACAAGGAATCCAGGTGTTTTCTTGAACTCTCGTTTCAGTGTAAATGATAAACTCTATTAATTACCCACCCTAGGACACCATCAGAAATCAATATCACTTCTGTGCTATAACTGATGATAGATCGACTTGCTAACAGGATACCTATTGCTATAATGTAATCCTGTTTTTTTTTAGAATATAATAACTCATAATTTTTTGAGCTGACCAAATTCATTTAGGTAATTATTTAAAGTAGAGAGATTGATAATGATCCCTTTACTGTGGAACTTTGGTGCAAATATCAGAAAGTTTAGCATGGGGGAAAAAGTGATCCCATGTAAAGATTTTATTATTGTTTTCAGTTTTAGTTTCATAAATTCAATGATTATCCTTAACTATATCATTATCATAAATGTAATCCCCCGTTCCCTTTGTTTTTAGGTAAGAAATTATTATGAAAACAAAACAATAATATTTGCTATACTGCAATGGTAATAGTAATATACACAGTTTTAAAAAGTGGGATAAAGTACAAAATAAATTGTTTTAATAAGTTAATGCTTATATGAGAGCGGTTTATAAAAGACTGAGAGGTTAATATTTTATTAAAAATAATGTTATAAGATGTAATCAATAGTATGTCTCTTTGGTATTATATCTTCTGTATTACCAAACATTTTAAATGTAAAAGTAAGATATACAAATAAATATATAAAGAAGGGAAAATCTCCAGGAAATGATAGAATTAATATTGATATCTTAAAAGAAGCAGAAATAGAAAAATTGCTGACTGATAAGCACTTGCGATTTTTTTTATTTTTGAATATTAATTAATAAATTAAAGCATTTGTAGACTGCATTCAAAACCCTTGAGGACATTCTGCAATTATATTTTGAATTGTCAATTTCTGCATTTAATTGATTCAAATTAAAGTCTTTGATCAAATTATATTGGATCTTGTTTCTTGCTTCATGGAATCCCCTAATAGATTATTTAAAAAATCACTGGTGTAAAAATGTAGAACAAAGTGAGTACATATCTCTGATTATTATCTATTTTAATTTTAAATGTCTGAGATTTTCCATCAGCCATAATAAGAATGCCTTTTCTCATATCAATCATGCAGAAACTGCACATTAATGATATTTGATGGCCATTCTGATACTTTTTAACATTGTAATGTCTAGTGATTAAGAGTTTGTGATCATGGCAATTTTAAGTAATTATACGTTGAACTATTTACATTATTTAGAATTAATTGTTAAATGTCTTTAGAAGAATTCAAACTTTATTTAAATTTTTCAAATCTTCTGTATGAATTCACAATGTTTGGAAATCATTCATCAAACCTTATTCTTGAGAAAAAAAATGGAAAAATCAGGAGAATCCTCCTAAATGATTATATCAAATTTCTATTGATTGAATACCCTAGATGGTTAGAGCATCACCTTAAATTCAATGCTCACAAATGTAAAAGTTCTAGTTCAATTCCCTTGCTAGTGCTGTCACTAGCCAAGTTAGCAATGCCTGAAGAAGACAGAAGATTAATATTCCTCAAAATACTGTATTATATACCAATCCTGTGTGTTGTACTAACAGTTGAAAGTATTTAAAAAGTTTAAAGTTTGAATTAAAGACATTTAACAATTCTTGAACATAAAATTACAAATTGCAATGTTTATCAGTTGATTAAGTCAAAAGCTTTGGTCAAATTTATTAAAAAACAATATTGCTTACAATATTTTTTTTTTTTTTGGCATTTGCTTGGCAAGAAAAAGTGTATCTATAATACTCCTTAATTCGATTATATATATAATTAAAACAAGAAATTACAAGATTTTTTCTTCTCCCTTCTCAACTACATCGAACATGCTCAATCAATGCAACACACACAAACACATCTATAGCAGCATTATTTATTTATTGTACTGTTAGATTCTTGGGAAATACTATTTGAGCACCAAAGCATTGTTTGTACTCAACAATTTTATTTCTATAGGCAAAGTTTTTCCCTCACTTTTCTGAATGAAATACTGGATTCATTTCCAAATGGGGGAAAAAATGGCATATGGAGTGGAGTTTTTATTGTATTACTTTGGTAATTGAATGCTATTTAATTTCCTAAATATATAATAAATAAATAATGCTTCCTAATGCCCGCTCCCCAATTGTTTCAGCTGTTCCCATTTTAGAATAATATTGAGATCATATTCCAGACAAGTATTTATTTCATCAGTTTATATCTTTTGATCCCAACTACATATATATAAAATTATTAAAATCACAAAACATATACTTTTTTTTTTAACTGAGATTTTTATTAAGATTTTGACAGGATTTTTCACTACAATAGCTTAATTTTGTAAATTGTTTAAATCATAGTTAGTTTTGAAGATGACCATCTAGATTTGACCAAAGCATTAATATACTAACATATTAGTAATAAATTTCGAGTAAAAAGACAAAAAAGGAATATATGATGCTTTATAATTTTATGGATATTTATGAATGGAAAAGCAAAAGGAATATTTTAGATGTTAAAACATAAGCGAATGGGAATTTGCAGTCGTATATAAAGATTTTATTAAATTAAATAGCTCTAAACAAACAGTTGTTACTAAATATGTAAAGCTTTATATAATATTATTTATGAAATGATAATCTTTTATATGTGTTTACTATACATTTTTTCATCTAATTAGTAGATTGCTTTATTTGCAAGTTTATTAAAGTGATAGTTTGATTTGTAAAATAGTATGTGCACTATTCATAAATATTATTATGCATATATCTGTAATTTTTCAGGTTTTTCTGATGATTCTTTCATTAATTATTATTATTTCTGCTTTTAGTACAACACTCTTGTTACCAGTATTCTGCAGCCATCTTTTAGTAGACAGAATACTGTTGACAGAAGTTGTGTTACGATGAACGTAACTAGTATGCGCAGTGGTATGTATTCACCACATGTCAAAGGAAATGTCAGTCAAGCAGAAGGACCGGTCTCAGGATTATATAATGGAGTTCTATCCAGGTAGATTGAATTTATATATATATTTTTTTTTACAAATACCACCTTATATATTTTTTGCTATGAATTTACCCTGAATTAAAGTTCTAATTGAAAATTTATTCATACATGGGAATCTCCTATTCTTCATATCAATGATTTTCATAGCAGTGGTTTCAGTTATCATTGATTAAAAATAAATAAATAATTTTTTAGTTCACACCAAAACTGCTAGTTGTTTTGATATGTGAACAGAAAACATCACTGGCAGATAATGATAATAGCCCTTTCACCCCTCCCTCATTATAAATCTTTTTTTTTAAAAAAAGCATTTAAACTTTGAAGAAAACTTAATATTATATTTTATTCCAATAAACATCACATGACCACCACTTCTTATGCTTGTGTATAACTGTTGTTAAAACAGGCAAAACTCACTATACATATTGCCACACACAGCAAGCTAGAGTAATCAATGGATGCCAGAAGACTTGTGCATAAAATCCCCATCTAGTGCCTACTCATCCAATATCCCCAGACTAGTTTCTGGCTTGTGGCCTTCATCTAAAGTTTTGTTTATATTTAAATAGTTTTTGATGACTCTAGTTTTAGTAAAAAAGCTAAAGGAATTTTTAAATTCAAAATTTAATAGAGTGAAGTAGTTTTTCAATTTTTTTCTTTCTAATAATAACTACCCCAATGAGATAATATTTTCTGTAGTACCCCTACTTCTTTATATACTTTGTATGTGCTTAATTCCTTGTTGTAATAATTATTAATAATTTATCTTATGTATTAATTAGTTTAAACTGTATACTTTTCTATATTAAATAATTTGTAATTTTAATTGTATATATATATACTGTATTTACATTCCGAAACAAAATCGCTAATTAATAGTTAGACCAAAATTAAATATAAGTAATACATTTAATGCAGTTTTTTGGACTTAATGTGATTTGCAATTTTTGTAATATCAGATGGAATGGAAAAAAACTAATTTTTGTTTCTCTTTCTTTAATTTTGATGGTTATCAATGCAGAAAATTTTAATTTTCCCAAATAAATACTAGGAAACTTGTTATTAGTATAAATAAAACTTTCTTTGCAATGTAAGGATTTGTTTTTTTTTTTTATAGAATAAATAAACAGGCAGTTAATTGTGATTGACTTATTAATTGATTTTTTACCATACTTGTTTTAAAGTTTATTTTGAAATGCATATTTATGCTTATATGCATATTAATCATCATTTTTAACCATTTTTGATCCACTGCCGGATAAAGGTTTCTCCAAGTTTAATACAGTCTCTTCCCAACATCATGCCAGCAACTTTTTTGATTTCATCTTTCAATCTCACTTGTAATCTTTTAAAAATCTTGTGGTATCCAGTTTAAAATTTCAGCTGTTTATCTGTTATTATTTCTACTAGCAATATATTTAGACTTGCTTCATTTTGGGGTTTTAATATTGTTATTGATGTTAGTGATATCTATTTATTTTCTTATCCGTATATTTTATTTTCTATCTCCTATAATACATATTGAGTAGCCTGAAGTCTTGTATTGCTTTCCTGTTAAGTGTCAAAGTATCATATCTGTAAATAAGAACTGGTAAAATATATATTAAAAATCTTCCTTTTCAAATACGTAACCATATTTTTTTAATACTTCTACCAAAAGCACTATATCCAGGCTTAATTCTATAATTAATTTCAACCCTTGTGTTTCAATTGTATTAATAATTTAAGTTATTTGTAATTATTAATTTCTAGTTCAAGGTTATCCATTATTGTCTTCTTTTGAGGAAATCCATTAAACATTACTTTAGTCTTTTTAGCATTTGTCTTTAGTCTTTTTTTCTTACTTTTATCTGATAACTCTTGCAATGTTTCTTGAAGCTGTGAAGCATTATTTGCAAAACTAACTACATCACCTTCGAAATCTAAATGATTGAAATAATTGCCATTTTTTTTTAAATCCCTTAACATTTTTAATCTGCAATGTACTTGCAATGTATTTCTTGTAAAACTGCTGAAAAATTTTTTTAGATAGAGAATGATTCATCTTATACCCTTCTCATTGTTAATTTTTTATTTCATCATGTTACCTAATAGCATTTTGATAAAATATTCTTTAGAATATGACACTATCCCAAATTTATATCTTGATGATTACAATTTTAATTACTGCAGGAATGCTTATGGATTTAAATATCTTTTCATTATCTATTAAGCCAGAGGATAATGGCAATTCATATTTATTGTTTCTTTATATAACTTTTCTCTATATTTGGATGTGATTCACTATGCTAAAACCACTTTTAAAATCTGCTTTGATCTTTTTTTTTTTTGATTGGTTAGAAGCCAAAGTCAATATAGGCCAATTGTAATTATCCTGATAGATTTTGTATAGAACTGATAGGAGACTTATAGATTTGAAATTTCTAATATCTTCTTTGTCATCTTCCTTAAATATCAATATTAACATTGGATTCTTCTAATAATCTGCTGCATATTTATCATTTATGCATTTGATATATAGCTTTACCAAAAATTCTTCTATTTTTTTATCTGCTTCTTTTAAAATATCAATGATAATTCCATAGTTTCTTGTAACTTTATTCTTCTGCATAGATTCAATTGCATGTTTAAATTCTTTTTTTTTTTTTTTAAATAGTAGCAATTCAGAAGATATAATTGTAGAAGATACTTTTGTTATTTTGGTTTTTATTACAAAAAATACTTCATGAAATTCTTCCACATTTCATGATGTCATTTCTTTTTTAAATAATACTGTTTAACACAGTTGCAACTTTCTCCACCAATATTTTGACCTAGTGCTAGCTATAGAAATGATTATCATGTGATATTTATAATTTCCTTTCATTATCAAGATTTTGTTTTACAATTTTGAGACTTAGTTTTTTCTATATTTTTCCGTGTCAATATATTTTCTTATATCATTATTAATTCTTTTTCATGCCATTTTACAAAAGAAAAGTATTTGAAGTCATATGTATCTGAGAGATACATTGCTTAATAATGTTTGAAATGTGTGTGTGTGGGGAGGGGGATAAGAACAACTACAAATTTGGTTTTATTATATTTATATAATAAAACACATGGTTTTTTAAATTTATGTTTAGATACAATCTAGAAATTATTAAACAAGAAATATAAAAATCGTGGTCAAAAAAATTGTAGCAACAGTCTGACATGTCAGAGACCTAAATATGAAAAAAATTAAAACACTGCAAATTTGCCTTTATTATATTTATATTATTTATATAATAAAATACATGATTTTTTCTATTTATTTTCACTTACTATAATCTTAGATATAATTTACTATTGAATATCACACATCCTTGTGAAACATGTGCTACCACAAACTGACACCTTAAGTGCTATAGTTTAATATTAAACAAAAAAATTAACAGCCAATCATCATAGTGTTTAATGTATTCAAATAATATGTGTAACAATATTTAAGAAAAATGTTTGCTTGTGTCTTTCAGATCAACTCCGGAAAGTTTATGGATTATTTAAAAAAATTTTCATATTGCTTCTTTTCTTCATACAGTTTCTTGGTTCAATAGAAAATTTACTGATAAGTTGCCACAGTTTTATACCATTGCAGTTTTTAATAGAGAATCAGTTATCTTTGATTGATTTCAATCAAGTCTGAACCATCTTCAAGTACAAGTTTTAATTTAAATTAATTAGATTGTTTCTGAATATTAGAAATATCAACTCCTAATACTATCTTTTTTAATGGTTTTTATTTTTACATAACTTATGTCTTACTAATTGATAATCCCTCTGATATTTTCAGGTCCATTTTTTGATTAGCATTTTTCTCAAAGAAATAATCCATAATATACAATTTTTATTTTTTTGTGAACTCTCTGTGTTCTTTATCATTTCTATTGCCATAAACAAATTTACCCATGACATTTTTCAATCATCTACCAATCCTAGCATTAAATTTACTCATAACAAATTTAAAATATTGTATGGTCTGATCAACATTTTTGTATATATATTTTAAATGAGAACTTATTGGGGCTCAAATCTGAATTATCTATATTTGATATCTTTCATTAATTTGGATAAATAATCTTACTACTTTGTCTGATATGTCATCAATATTCACAAAGTTGTAATTCTACTTTTTATTTGTAATGAATCCCATTTCATTTGTGCTTCCAATATTTGTGCATTGTAATAAAAGTGTCCAATTTTTAAATCAATTATCTCTTCACCATCTAACTCCATAAAGTCTAACAATTATGCCATTTAGTAATAGACAATACTTCCAATTTATACTTTTTTTGCTTGAAAGTGATCTCTAGTTGTATTTATCTAAATAAAATGTCAGTATCAAATGGCAGCTTGGGTTCACAATCAGCATTTTTAGCGCTTTCTGCCTGTAACCATCATTTGCTGCCTAGGTAAGTGAACTTTACAGCCTCCTGGAATAAAAACTATTATTTAGTTTTGTCTTTCATGATTGTAAATTACTATTTTAAAAAAAAGATTATTCACATACATATTCAACTATTACTTTAGTTAAGAACTATCTATTTAAAAAAATATTATTTACTCATATACTCAACTATAAGAAGAAAGTCTGTAGTGTTTTTTTGATCTTAAAGTCAGAGATAATCCACCAGTAAACTCATCATACAAGTTGATACACGCTGGTAAGCAGCCTAATCCACGATTGTTTATCATATGAATAATCACATAATAATAATAATAACTGCTACAGTAACAAAAATGTATGGATTAGACATTAGGATTTTGCTTTGCTTATTTTCTTTAAGACTGTAAGAAGAAATCAAAGGGTTAACAGCAAATTCTTTTCTGCAGTGATGTATTTTAATGTACATAAGTAATAAAAATGTAATATATGGAACCATACATCTTGGATATGGGAAGATTCATTACAGTGAACTTATATCCATCATTTTTCATTTGGGATGGAGAAAATAAATAGTTGATATGTAAAAATAATAGAATGGAATATTATTAAAAAGTATAAATAAGAATAGTAATTTAATAATTATTTACTAAAATATTGTAAAGTTTAACCATTTGCTTTTAATTCAAGTCATAAATTGAAAATATTCATCATCTTTTATTTACAAAGTATATATGTCTGTCAATATACAGTAGATATTATAAGTATGACATTTTTTTTTAAAATCATTTTCATTTGATGGTATATTCAGTAAAGTCTATTATTAATTTATTAGATTATATACTATTATTTAATTTTTTAATCAGATATACTTTAAATTTCATTAATGATTAATACATCTGTTTTTAAATTCCAGTATGAATATTATTCATTTAATTTTTTTTTCTTCTCATGTGTTATATAAATTCTATATCTATTTAAAATGTATGAATTAAAATGTATGACCCCCCCCCTCCAAATAATCCTAGACAAGTATTTCTGAACTCTAGCTGTTGTATGCCATGCTGTTTGAAATTATTATATATTAATACCGAGACCCTCAATTCTTATATGTTATTTTGTGTGAATATCTCATGCTATAACATATCATATAATTTACACCTTTCTTAAACACTTTATCAATACTTTTATTTATATCAAACTAACAGTTTCGACTGTCCTGCAGTCATCATCAGAGCTCTTGACAATTCTATTTCAAGTTGGGTTTTGGAAATAGGATTGTCAAGAACTCTGATGAATACTGCAGGACAGTCGAAACTGTTAGTTTGATATAAATAAAAGTATTGATAAAGTGTTTAAGAAAAATGTAAATGGTATGATATGTTAAAGTAGAAATCAATACATAGGAAAAGAAGAAGTAGAAAAATATCTGATGCTATATAATGTAGGCTTATTTTCATTTGATAAAAAAAAAAAAAAAATCAATGTTTTATTCCATGGCTAATGGTAAACATATACATCTTCCAGCTATACAAAAAAGTGACTGAATAAATTATTTTCTTAAGTAGAAACTGTGTATATGTATATGAAATTTAAACAGCAATAACTAAACCTAAAGCTATGTAAAACAATATCTTTATGTCAATAAATGTGAATAATAGAATATCTACTGATATTATATGAAAGTAGTGCATAAAATTTATATATTAGCCTGATTTAAGTATTATGCAAATCATTCTGAAATTACAATCGAATATTTAGAGGATGAAATCACTGCACCGTTTTTAACAATGTATTAAGATTTAAGGAAACATCTGTTTTGAAAATGTAAATATAGATACACTTCGGTGAATGTAAATATGAAATTTAAACAGAAGTAAACAAAATATTCTAAAACTATGTACAAATAATATTCCACTTATTGACATATGAGTATTGTTTATACATAGCTTTAGGAGGTTTTAGTTACTTCTGTTTAAATTATATATATATATTAAGCTATGTATACTTACATATATATAAACAATGGAAGCTTTTATATATATATTAGTAGTAATCTGAAAAATCTCATATTTAATATTGTAAACTTGAATCATACTGCAAAAGACCAAAGCAAATTTGTATTTCCAGTTGGCAGTGTTAAATATGACTGTGTTACAAGATTTAATATTACAGTAATTGGAAAAAGCTTCCATTATTTGTTTCCAGATGTCTTAGTGTAAAAATATATATATACTTAATAAATTAAGATGAGAATTATATATATACATATTTATTTCAGCCTTTATCCAATGGCGGAGAGAAATTTAGATAACGCATCTTCAGAAGTAGCAGCTGCAGATATGGCCCTTAGCACATTGTACATGCATGAGGTAAATGTTTCAATTTAATTTTGTTCTTGTGCTCGTCAGAAGCGGAATAAATAACTAACCCTTTAATTTTATTTTAGCTGCATAAAAGACGTGTGCGAAGTCGTTTGGAAGATATCCAAGCAAGAGCCTTGTGGCAGAGGCCCAGTCAGAATATGCCTCACATAAAAGAGAGCCCTCTTGAGGATGATAGTGAAAGGCAGCCACTTGTCATAACCAAGTCAAGACTTGTACAGTAAGCTACCTTGATTTAATTTTTTTGCGCAATTTCAAATTTTAAATATATAAGTACATGAAGAAAAATTAAGTAAATGGGATTCATTTAATTAAGCTGTTAATCACAGATGGCAGTAGTAATCATGGGTCTCATAATTTTAAATTTTAATGCCAAACATGCTATTAATAGGTTTTAAGTCTTTATGAAAATAACTCTTAAATATATTTTTATTGTTTAACACAAACTTGCTATTGATAGTAAGTTATCTTCTGTCTAAGACAAGTTAAAATGCACGATTTTTAATGGAATAATGATAACTCTCAGCATTATATAATAATTGCTACAGGAAAATTATGGTAATACATTTACATAGTTCTAATCTCTAGTGATTATCGTGTTTTAAATTTTGTAGATAGAAATTTAAGTGAGTGAAGGAAACTGAATATATGAAATAAAAAAGTTTGCTCTGTACTACAAAAAGGTACAAAAAAACTGTGCCTAAATGTTATTAAAATTAGACAGAGTTATTCCATATCTCAAACTTTTTACAGCAGTTTTAGAATAAGAATTTTGTGGATTAAAATGGGAAGCTAAGGGAATAAAAATAAATGGAGATTATTTAAGCTATCTAGATTTTGCAATTGCTGTATTGATATTGTAAATAATCTGCCAAAAACCTCAGGAAATGTTGCAAGACTTAACAGATGAGAATAAAAAAGTCGCATTAAAGATAAATGCTAAAAAGATTAAAATATTGTTCAGTGGATTTTCCAAGAAGAAAATAAAAATAGAGACTTAATATTTGCAAATATCTTGATCAGATTATTAATATAGATGGGAAATTAATGACTGAAATTAATCATAGAATTAAATTTGGATGGAATGCTTTTGATGAAAATTATTTAATATTAAAAGGAAATATACCTATGTATTTGAAAAGGAAGGTTTTTAGTAGGTATTTTACAAGTTCTTAGATATGAATCTGAAACTTGGATATTTAATAAAAGTGCAATACAAAGATTTTAGGATACTCAACAAATCATGAAGAGATGTATGGTAGAGAGTAACAAAAAGAGATCGAAGACAAAATATATGAGTGAGAAAACAAACAGGTATCATTGACATCGTTTAAAGAAATGGAGCTGATCTAGACATTTTTACTAGAAGAGATGATAATAGATAGTTGAAGTTTTAATTTGGATTCCAAAAGATCATAAAAGATCTAGAAAGAGACTGCATTTGAAATAGATGGACAAAAAATGGAAATTGCTGTTGTGATGTGGATAAGAACTATAGATTGTGAAACTGGATTAAACTTATTACAAAGACAATTCTGAAATGAATTAATAATTGTTTTTTTTTTTGTTTTTTTTTGGAAATGAAAAATAAATTGCTTTTACTTCTTGCTTTCCTTTCATACATATTCATAAATTATCTATATAACTCTTTTTTTGAAAATGATGAAAAATGAATTGCTTGTATTTCTTGCTTTTCCTTCTTACATATTCATAAATTAACTTTATATAAATAAGCATTTATTTTATTCCTTTTATTTCTGCATAAATACTATATCTTGTATTGGTGAGAAAGTATTCATTTATTATTAACACTCACAAAGTGTTTGCACAATTAGCTTGAAAGGCTGATATTCGAATATAAATTAACTTTATAACTCTGACTCAAATTAAAAATTAAATTACAAATTGTAGAAATATTGGGCCTGACACATTTTAAAGAGAAATTATTATTTTACTTCTTGAATACAAATAGATGATATTTATGATTTAATATGCCATTTTGATTATGTGGCTTCATTTTGTTTATTTAATTACTCAAAAACCATGGGAGAAAGAGCTTATAACATGTTATAACATAATGCTTTGTCCACTTGCAGCTACAATAAATACAATTAATATTGTCACGTTTAACATTAGACCCCTCCATGTCATTAAATTTTGAATACATATGAGTCTACAATGAGAGATTCTAAAACATATAAATTAGCTGTCATAAGACAGTTTTTTGGCTGCTTAGATCATCTGATATTGCATTCTGTGATTTCGTTCTTTATGCTCTTAATATATAATGTCCTGGGTACACATCTTATTTAAGTTTATGAGACTGTTCTGTTTTAAAAATAAGAAGCTAGAAATAAATTATAAGGATAACAAGCAATGGCAAACTCTACTAATGATGATTTAAGTGTTACCACTTGTTCATAGTATGTGTGTGTGTATATATTGTACCGGACCATACTCCCTGCGGAATTCTTTTCCTAATCTTGCACTGAGCATGAAGTGACCAAAATTTAACAGGTAAAGAAATGGATATCAATTTAGCCGATTTCTATACTCATACATATCAGTACTTCCAGCTAAACTGATAGAAAGAGTGGATTGACAGGAATCTTCCAGTTAAAACACCCTTTAGTTGATATCTTATTTTAATGCCCGAATATTTAGAACAATGGCAAGTACACACCTTTGAAAAATCTATTTACAAAATAGACCTTTGCGCGCCACTTCTAGAAAAGAATCAAAAAATGAATTTTTCACCCTCCTAGAAGGGTGTGCAATACCATATGTTCAGCGGAGCATAAGAATAAGATTTAACACCCCGGTAGAGCGATATCCCGTGTGGCTAGCTCAAGTCACTCTACATCTAGGGTCTTCAAATGGGTAAGTTAAATGATTATTACAGGTATGTGGTTGATAAGGAAAGAACACATTTTTATCAATATAAATAATGATACGAAAACGAAAAAAGTTTAATATTATGATTAAATATTTATTTAATCCCTAAGACCCACCACCGTTTCATACTAATGATAATATAATAACAAAATACTAAATAATTAATTACCCCAAACTATATATATATATTCGAGGCGTTGAAATAGATAAAATACAATTTTAAATAAGAAAAATAATAAATCCCTAAAGCTATTTACAATGTTTATAAGTAATGGAAGTGGTCTGAGCTCTTTTTACCCAATAGAAATAAATTTTAATTTGTGTGATTTGATATACAGATATGAGATTTTCGGTCATACTGGCATACGCTTTTACTGATAACTTTAAAACCTTTTTATTGATAGGAAATATAATAATGAAAACTATGCATATTTGCACAATGAAATATATCACTAATTTCATATTTTCAACAAGTCAGTATGTTGCATTGGCTCAGATACCATATCGTACTCACCATAAGGTACTGTATCTATTTCCGTTTTGCCAAAGATAAATTTCTATACATGTATATACGTGCAGCCAAATTATACACTTACTATTATTTTAAATATAAAGTTATTAGAGTACTTGCTTCCAGGGAACCTATAATAAATCAATCCCTTCTTACACTCATCGTGAGGTGTAGCAGTCACAAAAAAAATAACTTAAAAAGGATATCCGGTTAAATACATTTTTAGATATTCAGCATGAGATATCATATTTACCGAATATAATAAGCGTATGTACGCATACATATATCTACATGCATATTTATATTTGACGAATTTCAGGAATAACAACAACAGCAAAACGAATAGCAACAACAACAAAAAAAAAATCTCATTGCGATCTTTGCTGAAAATACTAATTTGAAATAGAAAAATTCACTCAAAGGATTTAAGTAAAAGCTTTACCATTTATGACCGCAATAACCGTAAATTTATACATATGCGAGAGACTCTCTCATTTTTAAATGATAAATAATAATAACAAAAAAAATATATCTAATCGGAAATAGAAAAGTTAATTATTTCAATGTTAATAAATATCTTAAAATAAACTTATATCTGCGTCTTCATTCTTCTCCTCTGGGCTGAGTGGGCTTCAAGTTAACTGGCTGTGTGGTGACGATTTCTTCCATTTAGTAAGGCGGCACTGGCCATCCTCCTGGGCGGTTGGAATTGGCGTGGTCACATCTGGGCGGCTTAGGACAGAGAAAGGGCGGTGCACTTGCTAGTTGTCTACCCCACGGTCATTTTGCCGGAATCTCTAGTATATTGCTTCATATCCTCTTTTTTATATATCTAAATAGTAACGAGGATTATTTAATAAATTTTCATAGGCTGTCTCCAATAGTTATTCGAATCCACAAAGATAAGAGTTCTTAAAAGAACTGTATAAAGGATTTGTTCTAACGAATGTCACTAATAGTACTATTCATAAATGACTCTCTAAGTAGCTGATCGCTTGGAGAATTCTGGAGCAACGAAAAGAATGACTTGCCCAGAATGGCTGCCAACGAAAGACTGAATCCCACAGCACTATCCATCCCACTAATAAGAACCAATTCAGATATCCCTCTGAGAAGAATGAATCAGCCAATCCTTTTAATCTCGCTTATCACTTAGATTGCAAACATTCCTTTATATTTTTCCGATTAAATTCTACATTTTAAGTTTGACATCCATCTTGAATGCTCAGACCACTTGATTACAGCTATTCATTTCAAAAGAATTTCTATTTAAAAAAATAATAATAACATTTTAATTATAGCATTATCAAACATTTTGCTTTTGGTCAGATTTTTGCAAAAGCAATTAACATTCTTTGTTTATAGAATAAAATTAGTTTTTAGAGGCAGTAATTAAAAAAAATGAAAAATATACAAGTATGTTGGAACAATTGCTTTAATTATTTATTTTACTACTATGTTCCAACATTTGATTCATTTGTTTAATAAGTTTGCCTTTCTCTATTTGAATTTTTCAGAGAAAAGCCCAATACATAAAGTGATATAAAAAATATACAAAATAGAAAAATAAAAAAAATACATGAGCTTATTTTACAATATTTTCCATGTCAATTTCATATTATTTAAATTGGTGTGTGTGGGTATTTTAATGCTCAGACCACTCCATTATCAATATAGCACATTTATATATTTGTTGTGCTTAATCCATACTTTGTGCAAGGCCATTTGATAATGCCTGGCACAATATATAAAGCAAAGAAATATGGCTGAAATTAATGCAGTTGGCATGATATGTTGGATTATTTATAATCAGAGTTGGAATATCATACGAATGTTTTATATGTGGTCATTGATGCTCTCGGAGTGTATAAATTTTGATCTTATATGAAAGTATTGAGGTTTATTTTCACATTGTTAGATATTTTAGCATATATCACAAAATTTATTACAAACATGTATCATGCCATATTTTTGGAATTGAGTTTAGAAATATAAATAAAATTATTTCCAATGCATGAACCATAAAAATATTGTAAAATAATACATTTTTTTCTTAATTATGCATAATGTTAATGTATTTTATAATAATGGCATCAATTAAAATGATTGTTATTACCAGAATATAAGAGAATGATTCATACTTACGTGCAATAATAAAAAAGTATACACAACAATTTAATATTTGATTTTTTACAGCTAATTGAGCATGAAAATTAATAATAATATTTTATATTTACAATCACATGTGTTAATCATTGTACATTAGCGTCTCACAATAATATGTGGAAAGAGTGCTATACACATCATTAAGTGAAATTCGTTTTAACTTTTTATACTTCCCTGCTGCGTAGAGCATCCCTATAATGTCTGCATTATTTTTTTGACCGTGTAGTCTTCAAATAAATTATTTATTAGAGTTTTTTTTTTAAAGTAATATCTTGAGAAATAAAAAAATACTTTGATAATGTTACCAGTACGAAATATTTTGATGTCTGCGGCCAAGTACTTTTGCAACACATAGAAAGCATAATTTACTTATAAAAAGTACGTATAAATACATATTTTCAAAATTTAAATTATAAATAGAACTAAAAAAAATTTTTTTTAAGTAAAACAAGTACTTTGCTTCATTACCAAAGTATAAAAATCTCCAGAATTATTTCCAACTACCTCTGCTATATAGAAACAAAACTTAAAATATAGTATGATACACATTAGATTAAAACCATTCAACTTGAGAAAAACATCATTTACAGAGGATTACAATAAAAATAATTGACATTTAGCATACTCTATGCTATTTAAGGACATATATAAAGCAAAGTGTGTCATTTATGCTTTAGCTAATAGAAATAGTTATGTGTGTTAGATCTTTATTTTAAAAGGGTGGGGGTACATATAGTGACAAACCCATTTCTTATTACTATTATAAATAAGTGCATTTTAAGTTCTCTCTATTATATCAGTATTTAACTGTGTTATAAAATGTTATATAATATTGAAATTCTGAATTGCGAGCTATGACAATACAAAACTCGTAGAATTGATTTTAGTGAATCTCCACCAATTATGTCAAGCCCAACATCACTAATCACAAATCAGAATGGGTTTGTATTTTATGTATATATTAAGTAGATTTCTCTTGATTTATTTCAGAAGTGTGAAAGGTGAAACACACCCAATTATTAAGTGTGATTTTTTTTATAATTAATAAGAATATTCATAATAATAATATTTTGTATAGGTAGACATTATAGTTAAAAGGTGCTTAAAATGCATTCATTCATAGTAATATTATTGGATATAATTCTATAATGTAGTAATTAAATAATTAGATATTATTTTATAAGAAGGTTTAAAAATTATTTTAACATATTATTTTATCAACGTAGTTGTAATTTATTAATTATTTTATCAATGACAATTCATTAATTAGACATTTATAAACTTAATTGAAAAGAAGTTTTTTAAAAAAAGCAATAATATTATTATTGGGTTTTTCCCAATAATACTATTTTTTTTTTTAAAAGTGAGTAAAAATTATTGCTTCATTCTTTAATTAATTTGCTTTGAAATTCCTCTTTCCTCTATCAACTTACATAGAGTTAAACAAATTTGGCTCATTTTAAGTAATGACTTATGGGTAGCTTGATTTTCAATTCAAACCATTAAATGTTACTCGATTTTGGCAATGTGATACAGAGTGACTTATCATATCATAAATGCATTATCTTTAATAAATAGTAAAAGGTAAAAGCCTGAAATCCGGGCAAAGCCGCTTGGAGCGTTGATGCTAGACAAAATCAATGAAATATAACGTTACCGGGCCACCGCAACTTTTTTCTTTTTTTATACAAGGTTTTTTTTTTTTTCTAATATTGATTAAACGAATAATTTTTATTTCAGTTAGAACATGATTTCTTTATTATTAAACAAATTTTGATATTCATTTTCGCTACTTTTTGTGGATTTTTTGTTGGAACCTGATATTTTTTCAACAAATTTTGCTAATTGTATTTTTTTTCTTTTTATCATTTGAAAACTTGGGACTGTTTCACGATGTCAAAAAAATTTGTTTGAATCCCACCGCCGAAAAAATAGAATACAATTATTTGTGACTTGTTTAGAACTTAATTCTACCTTTCTTTTATTTTTTTTTTTTTTGTCTTGACTAAATGGTTTTTCTTATTATTATTATTAATTTTACTTTTTTTTTTAAACACAATTTGTTATCACTTTGATTTAGATTATGTTTGAATTAGCCTTTTTTTTTTTTTTTTGGCTACTACAAGAAACAGCTTTTTGAGCGGAGGAGGGGGGGGAATTCGTACTGTTTATTATTAACAAAAAGGCAACAAAAATAGTCAATTATTTTAACAGCGCTGAAAAAAGAGAATCAACTTTGGGACTTGTTTCGAATTTTGATTTCTTTTCGGTTGACATAATTGTACTTTTGTGTTTTTGCCGATTAAAAAATTGTTTTCAAAGACCCACCCACACTCGGAAAAAGAATTGTAACCAAAAAGTCAAGAATTTAACCTTTTTTTTTCTTTTTTTGAAACAACTTTTTCTCACTGTTTACTTTGATTTCTATTTCATTCGAATTACCTTTTTTTTTTTTTTAGCCTTCTACAATAAACTGCTTTTGGGGGTGGGGGTGTATTTCGTAATTTGTTATTCTTAACAAAAAGTCAACCAAAGTTGTCATTTATTTTAACCCCGCTGCAAAAAATTGAATCCAAATACTTGTCAATTTCTAATGAAATAAAAAACAAAAAAAAAAAGGACACAAACTTTGGACTTTTTAAAATTATTTATTCGATTTTATTGCTGTAATAAAAAGTGGACATTACGTGTGCCTGACAAAATAAAAAAAAAAAAAATCTCACACACTTTCTGTACTCGGCAATTTATCTGAAGAAAAGTTTCAAAATTGCACGTTCGTCTCAGATCTTTTAGTGGTCTCGAATATTTTCCCCACCACGCTGAAACGTGACTTAGTGCATGAACTTTGGCGAAGCCTGTTCGAACATACACTTTGCCAATTTTTTTACATATTAACCTTTTTTTCTGGAAGGGTGCGGACCATATGACAATTCTTAATAATTAACATTTTTTAAATCGAAATGACATGACTCTATTACGGAGATTTGAAAAAGTAGTTCCGCCTTGAAATTTAAACACCCTCAAGTGATACGGTAATCAGCTATGAAAAGAACGAATATGCGTAAATAGCTTCGAAGCACAAAACAGGCCGTAATATTTTTGTGCGATGTCATGTAAAGCGGCCTAGCTCAATGGGTTAATACAATATGTAAATGTTGTATTAGCCTGTAAGGCCGCGGCCGCTGAAATGGCATTTTTATGTGTTTTGACACGTAAACAATGCCCCAAGCGGCCATGCCCGGATTTCAGGCTTTTACCCCTTGGACTTCTGTAAATCTATTTATGCTCTTGAAAGCAATATCTCTGATTTATAAATGAAATTATATCACTGCCAAATTAATTTTTAGGTATATACCGAATGTTTTTTTTTTTTTACAGTTTTGTTTGTAAATATGTGTACAAATTAATTTATTGGAAAAGATTAAAGATTTACTTTTTAAACATTGTTTAAATATTGGAAGTTTTTGATTAATTCAGATTAATAATATTTACCTTTATCGTGGAGAAAGAAATAACACTTAATTTTTTCAGAATAAGTTACTACAAGCAGATGGTTTTAACTACTTTGCTACTCTTTAACTGATGAAATAATGATAGTCTTTGCACTCAGTTCAAAATTTTTAAAAAATATCTTGGAAAGAATATATTATTTATTCTATTTAAATTTTTAAACTTATTTAATTTTTCCATTTAACCATTATTTCCTGATATTGTGCATTTACACTAGTGTTGTTTCTGTAATTTCAGCTTAAATTGACTTTCTTGTGACCTCTATATATAACATTTTTTTTACTGATTTTACATTTATTTGGTTGTTAAAAACTAGAACTGAAATGTATATTGATTAAAAAAAAAAAAAAGTTAAGATGTCAGTATATAATACTGAGAACCTAATATAAATGAATCAATAGAGATTTGGTAGATTCTTTGTTCTTAGGCCCAAGAGTGCTTGTGAGAGGTCTTAATAATATTCTCTAGTTTAGGTTTTGCAAATAAAAACATCTTTTACAGCTTGTTTGTATATTATGAATTTGGCATAATATTTGTGAAATATTTATTTTTTGACAAGATGATTTTATGATCAGATTATTTTATTCAAAGCTTTTAGAAGATAAGAGAAATGTAATAATGTAAAAGAGAGTTTGATGGGCTGATAAAAGAATGCTGCCATAATCATTATAGCCGTTATTTATTATTTTCTCATTTTTAAATAATTATAAATGGAATTTTTTTTCAATTTATTCCTTTTTTATATATATTTTTGTAAAGTTGAAATATTATTTTTAGGAATATTTTTCATTTGTAAACTTACATTTCTAAGAAGTAATTTGAAAATATATTAAATAATGTTTAATTCATTGAAATAAGAAGTTGGAAATTTGATCTGAACAACCACTAGCTGTCAAAAAATATGAATAGTTAATTTTTTTTAAAAAATATTTGAACAGAAATTTAAAAATGTCAGATGAAAGTTATTAAAAAGAAATTAATTTATATATTTTATATTATATCTTGAATATTAAATATTAATATAATAAATATAATTTTCACAGTAAATACTTTATTCAATGTCTTACATAATTGCGATAGTTAAATACCATTAGGATTTGGAAAAAAATGCTAAATTATTAAGAATTGAGTGAATGCTGAATGTTTCCAATGAATATGCGGTACAAAAGAATGAATTAGAGTTACATTTTATCTAAAGATATTTGACCACAGAATAGATTTTGTTATGAAATGTGTAAGTATTAGTATATTTATCAGTAAATATATAATTATGTCTTAAATATTTGTGAAATGCATTTGATTGTAGAAAATCATTATCTGATATATTCAAATTGTATTTTTTAAAAGTATTGGAATTATATTATTTTATATTTGCATACAGGGAATTATAAACTATATAAAAAAATAATAGTAAAAGTAATAAAAATGATATAAAAATGAAACTTTTTTTTTTATAGTCTCTTGATATTCAATATATTTAATTCACACAATCCTTTATTTAAATGTAATTTTTATTCATATCAGAAAATGATTGACTAATTGCTGAGATATGCATGGACCTCAAGTCATTTTAATAATGCATTGAATGAACTTAAGTTTTTTTTATAAACTCAATTTCATAATTATGATGGATTTCATGAAAAATACTAAAATTTGTCAAATGAATTTTAAAATACTTCAAAAATATGACTATATATATATTTAGAAAATATTCTTTTTTCATAATTAATTTTATTATTTTATTTTTACAAAAACATGATATATTTGTTTATATGATTATTGTAGAATTAAAATACTTTATTTACTAATAAATGAAAGAGATGACTCTTGGTTTAGTAATATCCTTAAGGATAATTCTGGATTTAATTGAGATTATAGTTTATATCAAGTTGAAAGTAATTATGCATTCATTGTGACTTTTAGCATGTGCCCTCATTAATCGGTCACTTAACAGTAATGCAGCAAAAACAGTATGTGTGAGCACAACACATAGTTTTGAATAAATCAAAATTTTTTTTCTTTATTAAAACAAAATTATGTCACATGTGTCACTAACCTTTTATAAATAAAAGAGATAGACAGTAGAAAGGAAGATTGATTAATGAACTGTAATTTGATATTTTTAAGATTTGAAAAAAGTACTTTTAGAAAATTTGTTTGATAATATCTTCATATGATGTTTCTAATAATTGTTAATAGTCTTCAAAAATTTGAGAATTGTAGCTTATATCTTCATATGCTGATGTGCTATATAAATGTTTCATTTCTTTTTTCAGATCTTCTTGATATTCAAGTGAAACTTTTCTACGAGTTTGCTGTGTTGTACATATGCCTTGATGTAAATTTGCCGTTGGCAAGCTGATATATTGTAATATATATATAATTTCATCATTTTTTTAAAAAAAAAATCTACAACCTGAGAATTTGTTTTCATTTATCTTTTTTTTTTCCATTAATTTCACCGTTTTTCATATATAAAGAAAGCTAAGCAGAGAGCTAGAGGTTTAAAGTAAAAATAAATATTGTTTAACAAAGATAAAATGAAAATTATGGAGTTTTGTTGAGTAGTTGCTAAAGTCATTCATATCTAATTGTGAATAGAATCTGGAAGTACATTATTAGAAGATGATTTTAAGATTTATGTTCATGTTTGTATTTATACATTTTGTGATTTAAGATCATAAAACCTGCTTTTCTGCAGATCATTTAACTTACTTGTGCACATACATTTAAGTATTCTCATCAAATATCACAATGAATATAAGTAACACACATCATATTATCTATAATATTTTCATAGATAATATAAATACTATATTTTAAAATTGATAGCATTGTTTTCTGTATAGAAGGGAGGAGGGATAGTAAAATAACTTACCATTTAAATTTATGAAACATGATTTATTTATAATTTTTTTTTTACACATTAATTGGTGCCGATATAGTCGACGCCATTTTGAATTTTATAACTGATCCAAAATCCCCCGCTGACACAGTCAAGCAATAAATGACATTGATTATTAACAAGCATACTAATCATGAAGGTCATATTATATAACAATTGTACTTCATTTTTAAATTTAATGTATTTGTAATCATCTACCCAATTTAAATTAATCCGTGTTCTTTATCTTCTAGTTAAGAAACAAAGTATTAAAAAAAAAATCTTAAAAAAACAAACAAACAATATTAATAAGATTATCGAGTTTATATTGCTTTTAAAAAAAAAAACCTTCAAGTGATCAAGAGCAACAAACAAAGAATTTCTGATAAAAAACCTAAAATCCTATTATTTGTAAAAATAATATGCTATTTTTCGTATTTTATAAGTTATAATTTTTTGGCATATTAGTGAAAAGTAGGTTAATTAGGTTTTTTATTTTTAAAGTAGAAAATGTAAATTGCCTTTTAATTTCTTTCATAGGCTTATAATAAACATAGATTACATTTTGATTTTTGAAAGATTTATATAAATTGTAATAACATGTTAATGCAAAGTATTTACATTATTTGATTTATTAAATGTTAAATATTGATCAAAGTTGGGGATTTTGACTTTTAAATACTCGATGACAATTGCAAACTTTGTATTTTGATTTTTCAATTATGAAATTTGCGATTTTGTAACCATCCTTTTTTTTTTTGAAACCACATGTTGATAATCGATGTTATTTATCACTTGAATGTGTCAGCAGGTATTTTGGGTGAGTTATAAAATTCAAAATAGCATCGAGTGAATACTGTATCGGCACCTATTAATTATATTTAAGAAATAGTTGATTTAAAAATAAAATATTTGATTTATGTGCCTTTAGTTTACTGTCATAACACTTTAGCACATAGGTTTATATAATGAATTATTTGGGAAGCCTGTGTCTAGTGATGTTTATCTTTAGGGTTTGTGTTTATGTTTGAAGTGCTTAATGAATGCATTGTGTTAAGTGATCATCATTTGAATAGACAGCCTTTAAATTTGATCATTTGACATATTTACCAAATTTAAAAGCTTTTTTTTTTTTATTAGACGTTTTATTCTAAATTCATAATTTAGAAATATGTGTATTTATTTATAGGTGCATACTCATACACATATATATATCCAATGTTCTTTTAGATTTTCCTGTCTGTAAAGATAAACAAGAGACATTTATAGTCAAATATTATTATTGTGGTTAAGTGTGTTATCCAAGCACACTTGCCAATGTTTCAAGTGATTTTTAAAACATGCATATTTTTACAATAATGATCAAAATCATCCTTTTACTGATCTTTTTTTGTAGGAGTGATTTTTGCCTTTTCTTACACATAGCAAAACCTGAAAGATCATTTGACATCTTTTACCCATGTAAATATTCACATTAATATATATGTGTATGTTTAAATAATTAAATTGAATATGAAAAGGAAGGGGGTAAAAAACTAGACTAAAATTTAGAATAATTGGATCATTTTAATTGGAGTGATTAATGGATGGTAGGATTATAAAATTTAGGGTCAAGTATAGATATGTGTGTTTATTTATTCATTTTCATGCTTAATTTTCTTGAAGTTGCAACTAGTGCCTTATATTTGTGTGATTATGTGTACATAATAATTTTGACGTTATCAACATTTTTATCTACGAGAGTGAAGTTTTAGGTTTAATTTTTTTGAAAAGTAAAAGTTTTTCATTGGATAGGATTTTTTTTTTATATTTAAATTCAAATTGATATATCTTTGGATTTTATAGGAAATAATATTTAATCAGTTTGTATCAAAACACTGAGTTATAAATATTTGCATGTATTTAAGTGTGTAATGTATATTTATCTGTGTGATTGTGAATATGGGTATTTGTTCTTAGTGTGCATTTTTTTAAAAATGTTTTTTCTTATATGTATATAAATAGAGAGAAATGAATTAGATATGTGTGTAGGTCACATGTTTGTTTGCATTGTTGCAATGCAGTGCACATGTAATTAATATGAAATATAAAATATCTGAAATAATTTACACATTTTTGAAATAATTTACATATATTCATATATTGTATATATGCAAATATGTATGCAAGTTTTATATATGAATATTGTGCATCTATAAATAAGCTCTTAAAATATTACATATTGGTAATGCAAGCTATATAGGTCATGTGACACGACTAATTTTTACTAATATATAATATATGTATGTGTGAATATAACTGTTTATATTTATTTATGTAACATTTTAAAATAATTGCAATATTCCTTAAAATAATATTTTAAATAATAACATATTCATAAGCCAAAAGTATATATATATTGCAGCAAATAAAATTATTAATAACTGTCAACATTTCCAACAATTTTAAATAGATCCATTTTCACATGTGATAATAATATTAGTAACAAAATTAATATTCACTATATAACAGCCCAGTTTTTATGATCATTAATAAAATTTCCCTGTATGGTTTAGTACAATAGTAAATAAATATTTGCCGATTGATTTTCAGTGATTTTCTGAGTAACTAACCATTCAATTATTTTATTAACAAAATTTAATAAATATCTATCGATAGAAAGAAATATCTATAAACATTATTATCCATTCATGTTTTCCCATTAGATTCCCCATCAAATGATAAATGATTACCTGAAATATTGGATAGATAATTATTTTGCTTTTATTATTGTATTTATTTATTACTGCAATGTTACTTTTTCATTTTCTGTCATATTTGAGAATATATATAAAAATAGGTTTATTGTAACTATCTGTAAACAAACGCAGTACATATCTTCATTTGCAAAAAAATATATATATATAAAGTTGTATAGAAATAAATTGATATTTAAATTAGACATTGATGTGGTGGGGAGTGGGAGGAGATTATTTTTTTCTTCTGACATTTTGTTTTAAAAATAACCAAAATAAGCAGAACAACAAAAAGCCCTGGCCATTTACTTTTAAGACATTTTCATAGTGAATATAATTTTTAAGTTATTTGGTTTTTAAAAAATTATTTTAATTATATTTCAACCCCCTTTTTTTTTTTACAATTGTATTAAAATTATTACCAGTTTTGAATTAAGAACATATATATGCATTCTCATTTTGGTAAAGATTTCATAGTTCAGAAATAACATATCCTCATCTCTATGCTTGTTATCTGGGTTCAAATCTTAACCAGGTAAAATTTTTTTATCACCTTGTTAGCCATACATGTTGTTAAATGGATATTTAGCTATTTTTAACTAGTAGATTGAATAGGATACAAAAAAATACATAAACCCTTACCATCTAGAAATTGGTAAGACTAAAAATGGCAAGATTACTGTTTCTCTATGAAGGACTATTGGAAAAGTCTTTATCTTGCTGTGCATAATTGGTTTATGTTTTCATTTCACCTATAATGTATACTGTAAGAATTTTTAATATTTAATTCTTACAAACTTATTGTTTAATAACGTTTATTTTTATGTCATTGATACTAAGGGGTATTTAAGCTGCAAATATTTTCTCAGATGCAATCTATCACATCTTTTATCTATATGTAACACTATCCACAAATATTAATATCTGATAAATTAATTGTTAATCCCTCCATTCAGGATATACAGTAAAATCTATTATTTTGCCACACTATAATATAAATTGTTGATTCAAATGTATACAATAATTGGAATGCTAAATTTTCCAAATGCTGAATAAATCAATGGCTTGTTATCCATTGTCAGAATGGAAATGAAAAATGAATCCATGTCTGTTTTTACAATCCCAGATCTTGTAAAGATAGCAAATTCTGATAATTGATATTAATAAAAGTAAATGTCCATTAGGAAACAGATATAAGCAAAACAACTAATATGACTACTAATTTAACTTCATCTTTGTTAAGAATTAATAAGTGGGAACAGATTCATTTTTTGTTTGCATAATAATTCTGATAATAAGTATCTGTGCACTTATTTATCAATGCTTGGGAAATTTTTCATTATATATTGTTTTAGCTGATGTTTATATGTGTCATTTAAGATGAAATTACTGAAATTTTAATTTATAATTTATTGCAAACTGAAAACTAATAATTTTAACGATCAAGTTCCAGGATGTTTTAAAATATCTTTTGTCTGTGGAAACTTATCAAGTAAAAGATAGTTTTACCACAAAGTTTATAGTGAAATGTTTCTTTTGTTTTAAATTTGAGATAGGTTTCGAAATATTAAGAATTTGATGTTTATTGATAAATGGGAATAATATCTTCAAAACACGGTGCCTTATTAAAATTGGAAGTATTTATGGTGTGAATTTTAAATTTGTTTATGTAAATGACGGGGGAGGGGGCAACGAATATGCATAGCGCTATAGGGATAGGGGCAAACTCAAAAAGTTAAATATTTGTTGATTGATTCTGAACTGAGGAATTAAAAAAAAAAAAATCTTAGTTTGATTAGTTGAATAAACTATTATACCTAACCTTCCACATTGGTGCTTGCAAATGTCACATTTCTTTCCCCATGATAAGTAACTGACTATTCTGTTGTTTATTTATCAAAATAAATAAATAATAGAAAATGAAAAAAAAAAGATTTTCTGATAGGGATAATATTCCCATAGAAATATCTTTTAAATCAATTTTTTTATTTATTTATTCCTATTTGTATTTTATATTCTGATACTTAAAGAAAGAGATTTTTTTTTTTTTTTTTTAGTATGAATTATATTTGTATTGTCTTATTTGGATTAAATATTTTGTAATTTGTTATGTAAATGAATACAATTGTATTAAGGTTTTGTAAATAATTGTACATTTTTGCTTGGATACTAAATCTGCAATGAACTATTTGCCATTATATTTTTAATTTGGTAGTATTTTTTTAATTTTATTTTATATAATTATTATTAATTACTGCACATTTCATCATTATTGTCAAATTAAATGTAAGATATAAGACTCAATTAGAATACCATTTTTTAAGTTAGTATGTTTTATTATTTAATGCTTTTTATTATAAATGACTTTCTTAGATATTTATTTTTGTGTATCTTATGTATAAATAAATATCAGTATTTATATAAATGAGTACACTTGCTGTAAAACTACAAATAATTGGTCTGCTTTCAAGTCACAATGTTTGACAACTTATGTAATAGACATTTTATTGTTCCCTGCGTTGTTATATAAAGATTTGCCACTACTTCAGCTAAAGGAGTGAGTTCTAAATCAGTTGGATAATTGCATATTAGTTTAAATCAGTTACTATAAATTTAAACTAATTTGCAATATATAGGTTTATTGATTTAAAACTCATTCTTCTAGCTCAAGTTCATGATAACCTTCTACCTAACAACTCTACAGAGCAATAAAGGATGACCACTTTTCTTGCATATATTGTCAGATGCTGTGGCTAGAGGGAGAATCACTTATAACAACAGTTGTTTCGAAAGAATAGTCGTAAATGCATGTATATTTATTATATTTTAAGTTCAGTATGAGTTAATTAGTCAATACAGCCCATCAAAAATGTAACAAGTCTCAAAGCAAAGTAGTTTCTCATCATATCCTGTAGTTTGTTGAGTGGATTTAAAATATTTGATAAGAAATTCTGATCAGTCATTTTTTTGATATAGTTTTGCTATGCTGAAATACATAAGTGTTATTAACAAGTCTTCTTGCCCCTCTCTATATAATTAAATTTTAAAAATGATCTTTTTAGATGAATTTTTCATAATGTCATGACCATCATCAAAATTTGTTTGTCCCCCCCCCTCCAATATTGTATATTGAAAGCAATGTGTAAGCTGGAGTCGTGATGGAATCGTGCAATATTTTTTTATACAGAAAGGATGTTTTTTTTTTTACAACAAAATGTTATGCCCTTTATGCAGATTGGACACAGCGTTGTGTATTTACTTATATTACCTATTAACAACATCGTTAGATTTTTAGTCATGGATTACTCAGTATAAGTCATAACTGTGGGTCCTGTAAGATTCTCATTGAAATCTAAAACATGGATTTGTCACTTATTCATGATGGATTCTGAATCATTTCAATGTCCTATTGAAAATGTATTGTCGGCTGTGGTTGATATTTTGAATACTTCAGAGTTAAATAATAGAAGAAAATATTTTTAATGTATAAGTATTTTAAGTGCATGTAAGGGTTTCTATTAGTGTATTAACCTTCCATATTTATGATGTGAATTTTAAATGTTGATGGTGTTTGGAGATATCTTTTTATATGGCTAAGGATTTCCAAATAAGTTCACAATGGTAGTTTACTAGCCAATCTAGTTAGCCATTAAATATTAAATATTGTTCAATAAATAGGTGTATAACTATTCTCACAACAATCAGATTTAATTAGATAAGCGTTATTCATTAGGTTATATTCAGCAACTTTAAACAGATATGGATTGAAGGATAAATTGCATTGAATTTTCAATCTTAATCAAAGGAATCATTAAAATACATTCAAAATTAACAACTTAGAATGGAGATTAGTAGATTCTCATTTTGGATTCTGTGTATGAATAATTTTATAATTATATTATTTACATAGTTGTGGCAGCAATGTGATTGTGAAATCATTATTTTTTATGTAAAGAAAAGAACTACGACTCTAAGACATCCAAAATAATATTCATTAACCTATATTCCTATTTGTAGCTACTCACTGAATAATTTATATACTGAGTTTTCATTTTAAATGTGAATTTCTTTAATGGGATCAATAAAATTTTGTGTTAAATCAAAAAATTGATTTAGATATATAAATATAAAGGCATTGATATGTAACCATGTGTAATGGTAGAATTTTTATATTGATAAATATATGATAATTCTGGCTATATAAAGGCAATGAAATAATTGAATCTAAAACGACTTGCAGATGTTTTTTTCCCCATCATTGTAGTAATGGATAAACATATAATCTGTGGATGGAATTTTGAAGAGTTGATATTTCTTTAATTTGTATATAAATATAATTTGTTTTAACCATATCAGTTGTTAATGGGGAAAAGCAATTTTTGAACACATGTACATGTGTTTTTTTTTTTTTAAATTCCATTTTTAAATTACTGAAAATAATTTGGATTTTAAAATAGTATTTAAAAAGTGTCATAAATTTTGATAATGTATAATTGTTAAAAAAAGAAAAAAAATGTGCAATAACCAATTCAAATGTATTTAAACTGGCTCATTCCATTAATTAAAATTTATATCAGTGATGTGTGTTTTGGGATTGTTTTATATTATTTTGAAACAAACAAAGTACAACATTTTTGAAATTGTACTAAAACTTCATAATAATGTTCAGAAAATATTGGATCAAATCATAGTTGAAGTGTATGTATATTTTTATTTTTTTGCTTTATATAAAAATTATAATTAACTCTCTTCTTTCATCATCGATTGTTCAATTTTAATTCTGTATGCTCACTTTCGTTTTATTTACAGCTTCATTAAAATATATATCTGTCAATTACATCTGTATCAAAAACATGGCATACTTTTTTAAACTAATGCTTTTCGCTTCTTAAATTTCAATATTTTTAATCTGTTTAATTTATTCTTTGTATCTATCTGTTAATCCCATATATCTCATTTTCTTTGATTATTGATATTTTACACATATATATATTATCTGACATTTCTGACAAAATATTCTTATTGACATTTATTTTGAAATAATCTGATGTATTTGAGTTCTACTGATAAAAGTATGCTTAGATATTGCCATCTCAAATTTATTTTTTTTACTAATTGCTGTATCAGCATGGTAGACTAAATCTATCCAAAATATAATCTGTGAACCACGTGCAACCTGCCTAGAAATGTTTTTTCAGTGAAAAAAAATAAAAATTTGAATCAAATATGTATTAAGACATTTTAATTTTATTGCTAACTGATAATCTTGATGTAGATTTTATTATCTGATGTTTTTATATCATTGTATAGCTACATTTTCAAGTGTAAAATGCGTCAAAGAAATGGCTTGCATTATTTAGTAAACTAAGCAGAACTATCTCAAAATTCTTGCTAAAATGTTATAAACAATTATATCTTGTCACTTGTTTCAATAAAATTTTTATATTTTTTGTAATGCCTACTAAACCTAACTATATATATAAAAATATATATACTATATTTATTATTTTGGATGAGATCCTCTAATATATATTTATTGTAGCCCTTATGGTTGGATAGCCTTGAGGTAGAACATCAACCTGTTGTATATTTTCACTTTCTATTCACATATTTAGCTTTTCATCTCCTCAGCAATTATCTTCATAATTTAGCTTTTTTTGTGCATTTATTTTTAACTTATTTAAATGTCAAACAATGCTAGTCACCGTTTTCTAAAAATCACTTTTGCAAAAAGTGCAGATATTTATTAGTACATACAATACTATTTTTATATTCAAATTGTTATTACTTGAACTAAAATTGATAATTAAAAACTTGGTTTGTTGAACTAAGTGTTCTTTGTAAATATTGTAAATTGTTTTTATTTGTTTTTATATTTGCAGTTTCATAAAGAGTAAGTTATTTATTTTAGTGCTTTTGAAAGACTGCTTTTACTAATCTTTCAAATAGAAAATTGTAAAACTTAAAAAAAAGTCTGAAATATATGTTGCATTTTAAAACCTATTAAATTATTTTATATGTGTTTTAAATCTGTTACTAATATGAAACAGAATATTTTATTTGTCCTTTATCGGCTTAATTTGTTACCAATTAGTTGGGTCTTATATACATAATTTACAGTTCAGAATTTTGTTATTAAATATAACATCATCTTAATTTCATTATCTGATAGAGAGCACTAAAATAGTCTGATTCATATTATAATGTACAGCTTTTTAACGTATTAAATTGCACAATTGGTTATAATTTTTACTACAGGGAAATGTGATTTGATATTTGCCAAATGAATTTGTAACTTAATGATATAAAGGGACTTACTAAAGTATGATGTAAACCTAAATATGGATATGCTAGAATTAGTTGAATTAAAGGGGGAGGGGGAGCAATGGCAAAATTAACCACCTGCGATCAAATGTTATTGCTTGGTTAAGATACTCTCGTGTAACTCGTGCTCAGTTATCTCCAGAGAATTTAACATTCATACATGTAAATAAAATGCCTATCAAGAGTAGAAAAGCAAAACACTTTCCTGTTAGTATTTAAAAAAATTGATTGAATATAAATGTTTTCAGTTGCTATAGTAACATGTATTTTAGGATTACTAATAAAAAAGGTCTGTAATGCATTTAAGAACTATCATGTATTAAAATGAAAGTAACAATATTAAAAAAATATTTCTTTTTTTTTTATATTAATCCTCAGGTAATTAATTAATTCGGCCAGCATTTGCTGTTTGTCTGTGTTAATATATTCTTTAAGCTTAAACCAATGTAAATTGCCTGTAATATATTAATTAAAATAAAAAAAAAATAATTTTTTTAAATTTTAATTTAATTACTGTATTGTTGTCAATATTATTTTTCAAACATTTTAAAGAAAGATATATCTTTATAACAATCTTGTGCTCACAGAAATGGCAAGTATTTGTTTCATTACAGGATGCCATATTTTCACATTTTAAATATCTAGATTAATTAAATTGACCACTGTTTCATTTCAGTTGCTTCGAATTTTCCATTGAGCAATAAATGATCACTTTCATTCCATTTGTAGAAGTTATATCTTATTGCTACACTAATTTTAAACAGTATCATAAATGTATTAACTTGGTCAAATGCTTTGACTAAATCAATAAAAGTAATATATGAATTATGTCTCTTTGCTCTTGTATTTGCATTGCAACAATTACCATGTTTGTAGTATTCAATTATTTAAAACTACATTGAATGAAGATAATCCAACAAAATCCTTGAAAAGTGCTTTTTGTTGTAGAGGATAATAAAAATGTAAAATTATTGATTCTCTTTATTATCATACATGGGAACAATAAAGGTATTCTTTTCACAGTGTAACTTCATAACATCTTTCATAGTCAATAAAAGCTTGTACATTTCTTATCTTGACAGTAAAGATAAGTTTAATGATGTAGTGGGTGAATTTCTCTCCAAATGGAGAAAGACAAGTACCATTAAACTAATTGGCTTGATTATAAATTTCATTGTCAGTATCTTGAAAATTGTGTTCTGAAAAAGATTTTTATCTTTACAAGTTTTTTTGCAGATATGATTTTGGGATTCTTGTAATTAAGTCTTTGTAAATATAATGATATTAGCAGCCATACTTTACAACAGTTCATACACTGTTAGATTATAAGGGAGAAAGTAATCTGATTGGTTGCTTGGACAGTATAACATTTGAAGACTGAATTTGACAAACTGATCTTAGATTTATATATGATTAGCTTTTGATTTTTCATCTTCTGATCCAACAGGGAGGACAATAAAATAAGATTTACAATGATCTATATGATTTGGTGCAGTGATAGAATGGAAGATTTTGAGGCTTAAGTCTTTTAAATCATGACCCATTCTGCATTTTAGTCATTTCCATTTTTTATGAATTCCTGTGCAATAAAGCCATTTATTTTATTGTGGATAGTGTTATTGCTATCTTTTTTATGCTTAATTTTATTGGATATTTTTTCGTTTATATTTGCTGATGTGTCGACTAGTTTTCAGGCTGTGGAATGTGGTTACCAGAAATGAATTGATTTTTTCATGAAAGATTGCTATTTGAAAGATCATAAAAATTCGTACATATGGCGACTTTTGTTAAAATTAATATTATTAAACATTATATATTTATATGATATATAATTAATTATTTACATAAGTTTTTTTTTAAAAAAATTTCTCATTTAGTAATATTAAACTGATACAAGGGAAATCTTAGTAAAATATCACTAAAATTATCAAACTGTAATGTCAAATTGAATGCTGCAAAGATATTTAAAATAGAATTTGCAATGTTGTAATTAGTTATCAATTTAATTATTTATGACAGAACTATGTCTAGTAAAGACTGGTTGATTTTTTCATCAAATATTGTCCCCCTTGAAAACTCAAAAATTTCTATAGATGGCATATAATAAAATTTAACTTTATTCAATATTGTTGCATATGTATATAGTATTGAATTATTTAAATATAACAATATATATAATGAAGAGAAAACTTGAGTAATGTTATAACAGTATTAATTACACCTGGGTCTCATTTTACACGATAGATAGGTTCCTCAGAAAACGCGCAAAAGAAATTGCACAAAAATAGACGTAACTTACCTTGAAAAAGGGGGGATACGGACTGTGATTTTTCAAAAATCGCAAAAAAGCAAAACACCAACGTAAAATTACTTTAAAATTCGCGCAAAAAAAAAATAAGGAAATAAAATATGACTAATAAAAAATTTCAAATTTGAAAAAAATTGATACAAGACAAACTTTTTTTAACTATAATATTTAATTTTATTCAAAACAATATATTTTTATGTATAATTTACAGTACAGTAATTTACATTTTTTTATACACGTTTTAATTATCGCTATTTGCCGATAAACAGGTTCGTTTGCAAACTGGTAAAAAATCAGATTCTTCACAAGAGGAAATACAACTAGCGCCAACTTCACTCATGTTGTGTTGATGGTTTTCTGGTGACAACATAATTAGTAATTAATCTTTGAGACGATTTTATTAATTGTTTATGAAGCTCGCGATATGCAGACATACAACCATTTAGCTCTCGGAATTTAAGAGCACGTTCGTGATTAGTGTCATTAATAAGAAAATAATTTGCCAACTGATTAGAAAGTTGAAGACCTCGAATCATTTTTGCAGTGAAAGGAACAGGTTCCACTTCTGTTTCATTATCTTTTTCTACACTGCTGGGAAAAATTTAATTAAAACTAACAACTAAAAATTAAATTCTTATTTTTGTCTTTAATTTTTTAATTTTCATTTCCATTTAAAAATCAAATTTCATTTCACATCACATTAATTTCAGGTCACCTTAAGTAATTTTTAAATTGTTAATTACAATTAAAAATCAGATTTTAATTTTTGTCAAATTTAATTGTGCCCACTGCTATTACTCACCTTTTAAAAATAAACTTGTGGACACTCAATGATTAATAATTGATTACGTTCTTTTTTAAAAAGCAAAAACAGAATGTGAGTTAAAATGCAAAATTAACACGCACAATGTTTGAACAAATTTACATTATAATCTTGTAAAATTTAATGTGTGTACATAAAATGTGGAAATCATGATTTTAATTTCATTATTGCATAAAATCTTACTATTATAAAGCACTGAAAATATTGAAATTATTAAGATGAAAGTCAAATTCCAATAATGTGCTATTACTTTCAATATGATGTAAGTGCGCAAAATTTATTATTTAAAGTAATAGCGCATTATCGGAGTTCGACTTCCGAAGAAACATGAATCGTGTAACTTCAAAATCACTTTAAATTAATCCGCGTAAATGAGACCCAGGTGTATATTGTTTTACTTCAAATTTAAACTACATTTTTTATTCAAACTTTGAAGACATAAAATTAGGGTGCGACTTAAATTTGAAGCAAACATTTTAACATCTTATTTCTGTCAATTTTGCATCCCCAATGATTGTATTTTCTTCAAGCTGTACACATGCACATAGTATTACAATCATTGATAGTTTATTCATGATTCCCTGTTCACACTTTTCTGAGTTAATCCAATTGTTTGACAGCAGCTATGTGAAATATATCTGGTTATATTTTAAGGTTTTTTTATTAGCCATACTAATTCGAAGTGAATATTTTAATATCTTATTTCTGCACAATTATAAAATAATGATGGCCAAGTTGAGCTGTAAATTATATTTACATATTGAAAAATAACACTAAATGCATCATAATAATGGCATCGTATTGCAGTTTCAGCATATGTTATTTCAGAATCAGATTATATGCTGCTGTGGTGAGAATAAGGTTGATGCCGGTGTGATTATATAATGCATTTCTGGTCAAGTTATTTGTTTCGGTTTCATTTCAATAAGTGTCCATATCACAAGAACAATATAATATTGTATTTTAGTGTTTTACTCGACTAAGGTTTAGTATTTATTTGAATAAATATTATGAAATGTTATTTTTTTTATATAAAAATGTTTGTATACTTTTTCTCATTTTTTTATTCAAAATTTATCATCCTATTAGTTATTATAAAAATTTATTTTTTATTTGAAACTTGTCATTAATTTATTAACAAGTAAAAACATTCTTATTTTTTAAACATAACAGGTAATTTATAATTGATTTATTGATATTTTTTAAATATTAAAAAATAAAACATATGGAGATATTAAAAAATAACATATGGGAGTAAATATGCCGCGTATAATTAAACAAAAAATATGACTGCCACTTGGTGTCTCTGCTAACTAATAAGTACTATTATTTATATTTTAGGATAAGAATAATTACTCTGGCATCAATATGTTTAACAAAATTAGGGATTATTATTCCACCAAACTGCAGCCCATTGGAACTGTTACCAGACGACACAAATTTGTGAAAGACTCAAATAACTCGCACAGCATTACTGAAGCTGATATCATCTCCAAAATTAAAAGCCTGCCTGAACACACCCATCCCAGCATGCATGGAATTCCTAGATTTCTTCTGATAAACTTGGAAAAATTTACCATACATGTTACAAGGGGAATCATTGATCTCTTAGCCACTGATAGCCTACATCTTCCAGGGATCTATCCTATATCAGTGGTCCCTTTCATAAAAAAAGAAAGATCTACCTGTAGACTTAAATAACATTAGGCCAATATCCATGGTTCCGCTCCTAATCAAAATTATCAAAGCATTATAAAAGATAAAATTCAAGAGAAAATCATATCAAAACTTTCCAGGCATCAATATGCTAAGAGGGGTTCATTGACTGGTGATGCTGTAAGCCGATTTTGACTTCTTGTTGATCATATCCGTAGAACAAAACAATCCCGGCCGGTCGCAGTCCAACTAGACTTCGCCGGGGCTTTTGACTCTGTCCGAATAGATGTACTACTTGGTGAACTAGAGGCTCTTCAGGTTCCTTTGGCATACATTCAGATCGTAGAGAATCTCCTAGCAAATCGAGATTTTTTTTCTCTAAATGGGAGAATTGCCCCTGGGTTCAAACCCTGCATCTCCATTCCCCAGGGCTCCCCATTAAGTGCTCTCCTCTTCATGATTTATATAAATCCCTTGCTTTTGAGCATTGAGGATGCACTCCCTGGGATCTCCATCCCTCTTCTTAATGAAAACATCTCCCACATCTACATGGATGATGTAGTGGTGTTTCTTAAATCACATGAAGAAATAAACATTTTTGAAAGCCTATTACAGCACTATGCTCGGATGCATGGGCTTACCATTAACAGGAACAAATCGGCAATTTGGAATATCAAAACAGCTAACAGGATAACAGGTTCATTACAAGCTATGCCTCAGCTTTTCTTGGGATTCAATATGTCACTATCCCCTACAGCAATGAGGATGGAAATACAACGAAAACTACTAAACAAAATAGACATCACCATAACATGCCTCTCAAGAATATATATAACCACATTTGGAAAGGTTTCACTCTTAAACTCCCTCATACTTCCCAAGATTATATATTATCTTGCAGGTTTTAAACTAACAGAAGCTTTCATTAAAAAAGTAGAATCCCATTGTCTGTGACTCTGTAGAGGTGGGCGCAGATCATTTATCAGTCTGCACACCCTTCAAAAGCCAAGAGACATGAATGGACTGGGACTGCATTCAGTAAAAGTATTTGCAATACAGAGAACTTACAATATAATCCATAAACTTTATTCTGATTGCAGGACCTTCCAATGTCCGCTTCCCAAAGAGCAAGTGCTTCCCACTGATAGACCGCCCCCTCAGAGGTTCACTCCCATCTGGCTTCAAACACAGGTCTCATACATTTTTACGCACATAGTACCTTCCGTGACCATGTTCAATTCAAAAATAACCTATTGGGAAGCCTTCAACCTATCCAACTCAAATACCCAGAAGGCACACACCTCCCCATCGACATAAACAAACTGCGCAAACTAGCCCGTAGATTGAAACTAGCACCTAAACAGACAGACTTCCTTCTCAAAATTAACCTTGGTAGCCTCTCCACTGCTATATTTCTTAATAGAGGAGGCTTCTGCATAGATCCCATATGTCGTCTCTGTCTTTCCAACCCAGAAGATATGGACCATATCCTTCGCCTTTGTCCGGTCTGGCAAGGACTAAGACAAAACTTCCAGAAACACATTGATAATAATGGTCCAGATCTAACATCTCTTCAAGGGGTTTTAAATAGAGGCATTTTTGCTGAAATCACGCTTGCCACTTACATAAACTTTGCCATCTGGTTGACCAGATGCAAAGTGATTTTTCGAAAATTACTGCTTAACGAAATCAATAACTGCTTCCTCAGCATAATTAAAAATATCCAAGAAACAGACAAGAGAGAGGCTGATCCATACCTGGCCATATTAACCTGGGAATTCACAACTGGTCTAAACAGCACCTCCAACCAACCCCTAAATAATTTATATGAAAATATCTATTATGATTTAATATCTATTATAATTTAATAAAACCCTCCAACCATAACTTGCCAAAACAGGGTTTACTAACAGGTATTTCATTATAGACTAGAAGAATAATATTCACCTTGCATCCACAGACTAAGTTCTTCACTAACATTCATTTTGTATTCTACTGATTTGGATCATTTCTTCTTTGTATATATCACCCTGTAACCTCGTCTAGTTAATTCTTGTTATCTTTTTATTTTTTTTGTAATCACTTATAGGTCAAATAAAATTATATTGTTTGAAAGAGAAAATACTTTTTCTCCATGGATAAATGGTTGAACTTGAGTACCAAAGGTAATGATGCAGGTGGCAATGCTACAAAGTCTCTTCAAGCAGGATCTCGTAATCAGAGAGGCATCTAAGATGCGAAAAAGAAAATATGATGGGACATTTCTCCAATTTCCCTTTACTTTGGTAATGAACAACCTCTTTGTTTAATTTGCAATAATGTTTTGTCTATGGAGAGTATGAAACCATCAAAATTAAAAAGGCATTTTGAATACAAGCATCCTTCGTATGTCAATATACCAAAAGAATATTTCAAAGGACTCAAAAATTTCAAATAAAGAAAAACAATATTTTGAGAAATTTATATCTGTTAATGAAAAATATTTACTCTCATCATATCTAATTGCTAAAAATAAAAAGCCATACACTGTTGGAGAAGATCTTATATTACCTACTGCTATTAAAGGGGTAGAAATACTTCACAGAAGTAAATATGGTGATAAAATTAGGAAAATTCCTTAGTCAAGTGACACTGTCATTAATAGAATTTCTGAAATTAGCAATGACCAATTTGAGCAACTTATTACTAGATTTAAAGAAAGCCCAATATTTACAATTCAGTTTAACGAAACAACTGATATTTCAAAAATAATTCAATTATTAGTGTATGTCGGATATATTTATAAAAAACATTGAGGAAGAATTGTTATTTTGTCATTCTTTGGAAGAACATACAAGAGGGGAAGACTTGTAATAGAGTAGACAAATTTTTAAAACTGAAGGTTTAGAATGAAAAAATTGCTTTGGAGTATGCACAGACAGTGCAAAAGCAATGACTGGTGAAAATATTGGTTTTAAATCATTTGTTAAAGCTTCTGGTAATAATCATGTAACTTTTACACACTGTCTGATCCATCGAGAGGTCCTTGGTAGCAAAAAAAATTAGCAACAGCTGTTTTATTTTCAAATCTTTGTGAAGACATGGACTCTAAATACAAAAATTTATTATTACATATAGAAGTAAGATGGATGTGAAGAGGTTGAAGTTTAAGAAGATTATTGTTATTAAAAGAAGAAATTGTATTTTTAACCAAACAAAAATCTCATCTTGCTGCTCTTTTTCAAAATGGCTTATGGCCATCAAAGCTCTGCTATTTGTCTATATTTTTGATAAGCTAAATGATCTTAACTTGTTTCTTCAAGGAAAAAATAGCAATATTGTTACGTTGAATGATAAAATTGAAGGTTTTATTAAAAAGATCAACATTTGGAAGAATAGGGTGTAAAATGATTCATTAGAAATGTTTTTGACTGTTGACAGTTTTATAATTGAAAAAAATAATTGTAAAACTTTAATTGCAAAAATTATTATAGATCACTTAAAAACCCTAGAAACACAGTTTTGCAAATATTTTATAAGAATTTAGATTTCAAAAAGTTATCTTTGATTCAAAAGACCATTTTTGATTGACATTAATGAGATTAATCACTTGCCCAGCCAAGAGAAATTTGCTGAGCTATCGAGTGACTCAAACTTAAAACTTGACTTTCCACTGAAACATCCTTTACTGAATTCTGGATTGGGCTAGGACTGAATTTTCCACAATTTCTGAAATGGCATTAAATGTTCTGCCATTCAGTACCACATACGTGAAATGACTTTCAGTTTTAATGTATATTAAATCCAAATATTGTTCAATGCTGAAAAATGTTGAAGATGCTTTACATCCTGCAGTATCAAATATTTCACCAAGATTTAATTTGTTTTGCAGCAAAAAACAAGCACATCTGTTTCATTAAAACATGATTTTCTTTAATTAATTTTTGTATACTTAAAACAAATCCTAAAACTACTTATTTTCATATATGTATATATATTGTTTACCAAAGAAATAAATTATTTATGGGAATATTTATTTCTATATCTATTTTATATTTAATATCTGGGGTCGCAAAAAAATCTCTTATGATAAAAAGGGGTTATGAATGAAAAAAGTTTAAGAAATGCTGATATATATTATTATTTTTTAGTGGGACATTTTGCAACACTTTTTGTAACTATTCATATTCAAATTTAAGTACTAAGAATGTAAACAATGCTGACATTTTCCTAGGTTTGGAAATGAAATTTATGTACATGAAAAATTGTTTATATAATTTTTTTGTTTGTGAAAAGTTTTAGTTAAACAATCAAGAGAAATTAGAATTTCATTGTTCATTTGTTTTTCTTTCTATTTTAATTAAATGAGCTTTTTAGTGAATATTTTATACTGCCATCTAGTGCACACCACTGATAACTTACAGAACCAATATGCATTTTGAAATTTGGCTTGCCAACATGTTTAGACTGGATAATCCTGAAATATTTCAGTGTCATATTGCATTGTTATAATACAACATATACACAATTTGGAGGAAATCTATTCACTAGAAGTATATTAAAATTGTTTAAAAATACTTTTAAGGATTTTATTGAATAAACTTACTTCAGTTACAGATGGAATTCAATGTAGATTTATAAACTGAAACCTATATAGATTTCCTTTTTGTTGTTGTTAGGAAAGTGTAAAGAAAAAAATGTTACACATTCTCAAATTTTTATATTGGTTTGTATCTAATCTCAAAATCCACCATTTCACAAACAGCAAAACAAAAATTAGATGTAAATAATTATGCCTCAATACATCTTGTTAGCAACCTTCACTCATCAGATGAATAAAAGGTATTACCAACTGGATGTCGATGTCCTGGTAATGGTTTGATATTCTTCCATTGCACCATTTATCTTTTATTCACTTTTACTAAGGTCTAAGACCAGTGTTTAATTTAGTTGTTCTTGGATGTTAGTTTATATTACGGCATAAGAGAAAGCAAATTTTATTAAACAGGGACTTGCAGTAGTTTCAACCTTATTTACCACTTTCATGACAATAATCTTGGAATGATTTGTAGGCAATTTCTCAAAGTAGGTATATGAGCTAGGTTTGATGGAATTTTTGATTTGAGTGGAAATGACAGCATAGTAGCTGCACCCCCATAGACCTTGACCTCTGGGATCCATCATTATATTAAAATAGTAATTTGAATCAATTAATGGCACTCCCCCAAGAATTTTATCTGTTTGGATTACACATTTATGTGCTGATAATTATGTTTTTTTTGCAAACTCAAATTATAAAATATTCTTAATATTTTGAATGAAGTCCACAAAGGTTGTTGGCTGGTATTTAACTGTAAAAAACAAAACAAAACTTAAAACACTTTATTATATAGTGATGGAACAAAAAAAAAAAAACAACTAATACTTCCTCAGATGTTTTTTAGTTTAATTTAAATATACTAGCTTTTTAGATAAAAAGAAACATGGATGTTGATATAAATACAAATGTCAAAGTGTGATTGCCACTTTTAACAAATTAAAGATAGGATCTTTCTTCAACAAATCGAGTTATTTTTCTAACATAAAAATTGGCATTTTCTTCAACTTGCTGGATATGATATTATTACCTTGTACAATTATAACTCCTTTTTAAAAAAATTCTAGCTTCACGCATGATATATTTAGTATTGTACTTTTTTTAAATTGAGATAATTACATAAATAGTTTTTCGGAGTCCTAAGCAAGTTAAACAGGGAGAAGGTGATTGGTTTTTTAAATACTATGAATAAGCGATTCTTGCATGCTTACTGAAAAAAAAAAAATTGAATGAATGTCAAAAAGCATAATGGACTAGCATGTTCTATATGACTTAGTTGTAATGTATAGATTAATTTATATCGTCATATCTAGTATATTTTGTTGATTGCAAAACAAAAACAACAAAACACTTTGCAATTAATATATACAAATTCATTTGATATAGAATAAAATTTTAAATTAAAAAAAAATTTGCCAGTGGTTAATATTAAATCTATGTTTCGCAACCAAAATTCTTTATTACATGTTTAACTTTCATAACATCGTTTGTATGGTACGAAAGTAAAAGCTCGGGCTTGAAAAATTTAAAATTATTTCTAAGTACTTTGCCTGCGTCAAACGAACTTTGTATTTATTTACATATTTTTTTCTTCTTGGAGATGGAAGAACACTTGTTTGAAAGTGGTTGATGCTGATAATATTTATATATAGCTTTTTTTTTTTCTAAACCAAAAATATTTTAATTACGAAATTACGTGTATTTTATTCAACTGCTTACTAAATCGAATATTTTTGTTATAAACATCGCAAATGCAAGACTTGAAAAAATAAATAAAGGAAACAACTTACGGGGTTTAAAAAGTAGTCCAGAAGATACACAGAATGCACGTAAGATTAAAGTTATATTTTGAGTAATGAATGCACAAATTTATATCGTGGAATATTTATGTTTAAAATGAATGCTTGGTAGACATGCTTCGACAGTTAAATTTACCTCTGTGCTATTAATATTATTTAAATATTTTTCCAAGCAAGAAATAGGATTGTAAATTACTGAAGCGATGCCGCAAATTGTTAAAATTATGTACATTGCCACACCATATTTGTAGATACTATTAAAGCTATATTTTTGTATAGATTGCAAAGGTTTACGTTCCATGATGCGCATCTTCCATTCAAGGGTACTTCATTTCTATAAAAACAACTATTATAATTGTCTAAAATGCAAAGAATTGTTATATCTTCAAGACAAAAATAAAAGTTTGGCCACTTCCATAACATAGGGCGTGATTTGTATTTACATCTGTATACTTGTGTTTTTTTTATATACAATAATGCTTGCTATTTAGGTTTCTCATTTGGACTACTTATAACAGCTACTGTCATACAATCCTAAAAACTACTGCTGTGTGAAAATTTCAAAGCCGTTAACATAAAGTTCGCTGTTAAAACAGATTTAAGAGCTCCATTTTGAATATTTGATCCAAATTAAATTCATGTTTGCAAGTGAAAACAGATGTCGTTTATTAAAGTTTAATGAAAGACCTAAAAAAAAAAAAATAATTACAACAGAGAAATAAAATATTGATGAAATTTTACCTGGCAAATGAAAAAAGATGGGTATTGAAAAATATAATTTATCCAAACCACTTTGAACACTTTTTAGCAAAATGCTTTATTGTACATATATACATACACTTTGTTTCGACTGTCCTACAGTTTTCTTCAGAGCTAGTCTCTGAAAAAGACTGTAGGTCAGTGGAAATGTAAGGTGTATATATATATGTACAATAAAGGATTTTACTAAAAAGTGTTCAAAGTGGTTTGGATAAATTGTATTTAAAAGATAATACAACAAAATGAAAAGGATGATTTTGGTAAAATTTCTTAAGATGGGTATTGATTGCTTCATAAAGCATCCCTCTTTAAAGTATTAGAAAAATGTAATAATACATATATACATATTAATTCAAGAAATTTAAGTAATTCTTTAATGGCAATAGTTTTAAAATTTACTTACAAAAAAAAATATGACAAAATTATTTATCTGTCAATAATAAATACATATAGTTTTTGACATTTGTGATTAGTCTGATACTTAGCGATAAACATTTCTAAAGCTGGAGTTATTTTATACCTAATGGTACTGAAGTTACCAAATGTTTAATAGAAAAGAGAGAGATAAAGGGAAGAAATAAATCTTAAACCTCATCCACATAATATTAAGTTAAAAAATTGAAATAAAGATTCTTGATGAAATTTATTCCTTTTTTTTAATTTTAACAATCGATTTATTAAATTTTATTTTTTTAATTTAATAATTAAGAGTTCTTTGGAAGATTGTCGGTAAACAAATGTTTACCAAAAATACGGGCTGCCATCTTGATTTATAAAAAAACAAGTATATCAGAAACTTCTGGTACTAGAATTATAGGACTCTAATGAAAATAGAATTATAAGACTCCATTTTATGTTCTGGAATAAAATTCTGATATTTTTCAAATATTTATACTTTTCTACAGTTCCCATGTAGCACTGCTGAACCAATTTTAAAGATAAGTTTCATTGATTTATTTTCTATAATTATACTTTGTCTAAATTATTTTAAGAATAATTTAAAAGCTAATCTTTTTTAAAAAAATGGTTGCCTCCTATATCGGAAGTAGACTAACAATTATGTGATTATTACACTAGCCATGACCACACTTTCTGCAATGATTGAATTAGTGCAGTGGTTGACAACCAGTGGTCCACAGTAATTTTAATGGTCTGCAAAGAAATTAAGATATTTAAATTTGCTAATCTCATTTAATAAAATTTTTAAATAAGTAAATTTTGTTTAATCTGTATTCAAATAGAACAAGAACATATTACTAATTGATTTGTTACAAAATACTACTGTAATTTGCAAAACATCTACCTTCCTACTCAATCAGTGGCATAGAAAAAGTAACAAAATAAGAAAACTGAATTCTGTTCAATCGACTAGGCATCAAATTTAACTACGCACACCCTTGGTAATTGGGTCAACTAAAACTCAAAAATTTTATGAAGAATTTTGAAGGAAAACATCTACAAAAATTATTAAAGAATAGAATATTTAATCTTAAACAATTTTTGTAGATACGAATTAGAAAACGACACATATAAAATGTAGCAAATACGTATTTATACATTCATTTATTTTTATGAAATAAAATGAACATTAATTAATAAAAAACAAAATCAATTCTTTAACAAATTATGAAACATAAATAAATATATATGTATTGAAACAGTAAGATATGTATTGAAACAGTAAGATCTGCTTAGCAGATCTTTGTTTCACCTTTTCTCATCTCTTCCCTACCCTCATACCTTAGTTTAAACCCCAATGTATCATAGTGTGTCTGCAATGCGCTTATATGCCGAAAATCCCGCCCAATTTTAAACCACGAGTACAACGCTCGTATTATATAATTGTATAACTGATGCCCAATAAATAAAATGCTATAAATTAAATGTACAGCATACATAAAAGAGATTTATTTAAAAGTAGGTTATATAGGTCGTAAATGCGCACACACTGTGAGATTTATTTTAAATCTTATGTTAAAATAATAAATTGTTATTTAAAATTATTGTGTTTGAATCTGTTTACAAAAATATATTACAGTCGTAATATTTGTGTTTGATTTAAAATAAAATTTATATTCGTTTCGTAAATAGATTCAAATATTGAAAATTAAAAATTTTTCTTTTAGATTTAAAATCACGCCATATATTTTCTGTTTAAAATAAATGAGGGCTGGTGGGAACAATAGTTTTAATTATTTAATGTTATAGAAGCTTATCTAGAAATGCAGCAGATGTCCACTTAAGGTCTTCTCTTTCAATTAGCAAAAGTTTGTTTTAATTAAATCAAAGTTGTAGTCCGAATGTGGACAGGGAAATTAACAATAGAAATTAATTAAAATTTTGTTGAATTCCTTTAGACATTCGGATAGGATTGATTACAGCTGATAAGTGAGCAAAGTTTGGAATATTTTTGTACTGCTCCAGGGCAGTTGTATTGTGCAATTTCACTATATATAGGAGGGTTTTCTTTTGTTCTTCATTCTAGTAATATTCTAGCAAGATTTCTAGCATTATTCTTAGAGATATTTTATTCTAAGATTTCTAAGCACATTGCTGAGCTTTCTAATAATTGTTGCTGAACTATCTGAGACTTGCGGATTCAATAGCTACGTGCCTGCAAACTTAAGTATTTGAAGGCGAGTTTTCGTCTTCAAATAAATTTTACCGTGTTCTACAATCTCACTTGAAATATCTATGAATCACCCAACCTTTAAAATTGCTAGCTTTGAAATAACAGATTAGAGCCGGCAAGAAGGCTATTTTCCCCTCGGGAATGACCGGCCGCTGCTCTATACCACCAAATGCTGTCGCATAGGAAACCCGGAAACTGCTGCTGCTGCCGAAATATGAACAATACCAGAGTTTGCTGCTGAGTCGTAAAAAACCTGCCGACAATCAAACTACCTGCAAATGCTTCTCCAGAGGTAACCCCAACATTAACCCACGAGCTCTTGTGATTCTCTCCTATAACTAATACGCTATAGCTATTTTAAATTGTTTTCCATTTTACTTTACTTTATCATGTATTTCTTTAAAATGTTCTAATAATCAATAATTTTGCTCTCTATCCTTGGGTTAATATTTTATATTTATTAATCTTTCTCTTTATTTTATTATGATAGTGTGCCAGAATAGTCTTTGACTGAGTGAATTATTCCTTTTGTTGAAAGCAAGATGCCAATATTAAGGCATTTTAAAATTATAAATAGTTCCCATCTTTATTATCTCGTGACTCACTCATTCGAGGGCTACTCTAATCTTAGTCAATATGTGTAATAATTATATAGTTTAAAATCCACATTTATCGATTTTAACCTAATATGAGAGTATGTGCGAGGTCAATGATTAAATGTGTCACAAATGCATGATTGTGTAAATAAATCTATGCTTTCTTTTCAAACCCACAAGCATGCATTTTCCTATTTTAAAATATATTCTGCTTTAATTTCAAAGTTCGTAATTGAGGTCGAGAATGGGCAGACTCTCTTTAAATAATTATGGGGGAATTGATTAGGCATTTTCTCAATCTAAGTAAATCCCTTTTGTATGCTTTATATATGTTAGTGGACTATTGCTAGTAAGGGTATTGGTTGTTGAGACCGCTTTATCTCCAAGGGCTTTAAACGGTCAAGATCGTTTTCAATTTCACTTGCTGCGGTTTCCAGGCAGAGTGTGTTCTCGAATGTCACACCTGGGAATTAGATGCAGCTGTCACCCAGTCGCTAAGCTTTGGATGAGTCCAGACTTCGGCTGTTCATGACAACATCTTCCTACGGATCAACGGCGAGACACCCTCCATAGTCATTTCACATATTCACTATAATTTTACTTATTTATATTTTACAAAGCATCCATGATTTAAATGTATCATACCCTCCATCCTTTAATAAATACCTTATTAGCAATACCGACCTCCCAATATAACTTTAATTATAATTATAAAATAAATGCCTTAATCACATCCTCACTTTATCGCTTAATAAGCTTTGGTCCGTGCTATTCTTGAAATCAAGAAATATTATATTAAACCTTAATGTGCAAATGTTTTATTAAACTTTTATAATTTACTCAAAGCACCTCGCACATCTTCCCATTTCTTTTAAGCACATTGAGGTATAGACTATGTACTTAACAACCTTTTAATGTAATTTTTATGGAATGTTATGCTAACAGCCATTTTAGTAAGCGTTCCTGTCTCATATAAGCAGACAGAGTGCATTATATATATTTTTTGCTATGTGAATAAATCTTTTAAATCTTATAAAACTAATTTTGATCTTTTATTTTATTGATCCCTATCACTGTCTCGGTCTATATATCTATTTTATGCATCTCTTTTGTACTATCCATAGACGTTAACTAGCAACCCAAACTTATCTCGTAGTTACGAGTCTCTTTGTTTCTCCCTGACCACCAGGCACCGGTAAAGGGATATATTATTAGTAGCATCAGATGCTTTATCACGTAGGTGGCACTGTGGAATTTGGACTTTAGATTCGAACTTAGTATATCTAGAAGGCAACCCCTCCTAGAGTGTTCAGTTTCATGTTTGGGGTTTGAATTCTGCAGGGTGTTAGCGAGATAGACAAATCTTACCGTTACAGTATATCATACTCAATGCTCATATTAATTCATACCTTTAAAAATTGGTTCGCAATATCTAAAAGGTTGCTGGCCACTGAATTAGTGCACAATACTTTTACTTGTCATCATCAATGAACCTGGGAATCCTACAAACAAGGGTAAACATTACATTTAGCGGGTGAAACATAGCATGCTCTGGTGAAATAATTTCCAACTATAACACATAGTTCACAGCAATACATATAATAAATTGCACAAAAAAGAATCCAGAGTGAAAATTCCTGCAGATAGGATGAAAATAAGGCATTGCTGGTACCAAATTGCTATTTTAGCTTACATTTGCATGCATCCATAGGTTCTCTACATTTTGTGCATGGATATCTGGATTCACAAAGTTTTGGTACACAACAACAGAATTTATATGTGCTATTATAAATTCTGCCTAAGTTATATGCAGAGCACTCATCCATAATGATGTGGATCCCTGGAAAGAAAAGAGCAGGGTCTGATTGGGTATAGTGTGTCAATCTGCACTGCCATCTAACACCATTTGTGCCTTCAACATATCTCGCCATGAACACTGTTCATTGCAATGCTGACATAGGACATTATTCTTTAGCAGCCACCTTCTCGCTAACCACCTCTTTGCCAATTCCAGTGTTCAAAGTTCCTCCAACAACTGCCATGAATGCCAAGATTCTGTGCCAATAGCCAGAAGATCTAACATTTCATTTACTGGCATGATAAGTGTTACAGGATTTATGCCTGTTATAGCCTTATTGTAGTTAATTGTGAAGTAATGTGATTCTCACATGAGTTCTCTGAATGGATTTCAAACACCATTTAGCATACATATAATTACTTTTATCAAAGTACCAACTTTAACAACTACAGGTATTGTCAAAGGACCAAGTTTACAACTACTGGTATTGTCAAAGGGCTGACTTTACAACTACAGGAAAAAAAGTAACAAAATTCAGAAAAAAGTGTTTGAATTTATTCTGGAGGAGTGTGGCCCATTAAAGATAATGTGTACTAGATTTTACATCGCAAATTTATGAACACTTCATTAAGAAGTGTACATCTATGCCACTTCAACAGTCATGTGATTAATGGTGAAATGATATATTTATCTACTGTTTTCTTTATAATAAATGGATTTCCATCAGTGTCCACATATCTTTTTGTTTTCTAATTTTATATTAAGAAATATTTGTTAATTATTACTTTAAAATTTTTTTAAAATGTCGTAATTTTTTTTATTTAAAATGTTTATCTGAACATTTTTATTTTATTTAGACTTTTGCCGTTTCTGATTACTGGTCTTTTTTTTTTTTTTTACATAGATTTCATGTAATTTGTTAAAATTAAAACACAAATCTTGAATATTAGTTGGAATTAAATGTTACAAAGACTGATTGTTTTTGGTAAATCAACTCCTAATTGTTTATTTAAGTAGTTGTAGTTTTGAATAATCTGTTTTATGTATTTTTGAATATATTTAGTCATTTGTGTCATCCTATCTTGAATTTGCCTTTAATTACAGTTTTCTTTTATTGCAAAGTATTTACTTTCATTAATGAAAAGCAAAGCTAATGTAGAACATGTACCACTTTTGGTCAGATATCATGCAATATGGCATTTTTATTTTGGACAGGTTTACATGTGTGCAGTTTTCTGGATTTGGATAATATGATGATGAAAATGAATTTCCAAAGCTGTTTGAATTTTCACAATGTGGTCCAAAGGTATTTTTGTCATGCTTCCTTCAGTTCATAATTTGTGGTTATTTTGAAGCCAGTCACTGTCTCCAGCATCATAATTTTTTATTCATTCTTAATATTTTGCACTATCTGCTCATAAGTATCCCTGTGGATGATTTTCACATAACTGTGGATGATATAATAAGTTGATGTAACATTGACAAGTTTATTGCTTCTTGAATATTATCACAGTTTGTTTCATTTAAAGTTTATCTTTTCCAGTAATACCTTTTGATTTGGGATGATATGGTGAAATATGGTATGATTTATCCTCTCTCAATTAAAAAGACTTCATATTTGTCAGCTGTAAATTTTGTGCCTTTATCTGACACCAGTGTTTTCAGTGACCCATGGCACATAAAATATTTTTTAAGCTTCAAACTGTTTTAGTTAAATTAGCATTTTTCTTGGTCTGTAACCTGGTCATTTTGAACCATTATCAGCTCAGATCATTCTGGCCTATGATTTATCAGATTTTGACCATGGAATGCTGTAAATTGGCATGTTTTAAATGTTTAATGCACGTTTCAAATTTCTGCATTCACCACATAGTTACATGTGAGGATTTATTTCTAACTATGCCCAGTTGAAAATGAAGCATTTCCAAAATTTAGTACATCATTGCAGATGAGCCACTTTATCCCAGGTTATTAAGCAACCTTGGTTTGTTGATTATTGAATTTGTAAGTTTCACAAGATCTTATGGAGAGTTCCAGGTTAGATACTATGCCATTCAATTTGTAAATAATTAGAAACGTGATGACTTTATTCCAGAGCACAATAGTTTTACTGTTGATGAAATTTTGTAGTTAGTGATCCGTAATTTACATATACATTGTTATTGGCTTTCTCCATTACATTTGACACCTGCGACAATGCATCTGAATGTTTTATTTTCTTTTTTAAACCACAGCTGATATTCATAGGCTGAAAATAAATTTTATCAGCAGATTATTCTAGACTGTTCAAGACATGGAAGCTTTTGAGCACTCTTCCATCTTCTGAGGGACCACAAAGCACTGCTTCAATTCTGTAATCTCATGTATCCATCGTTAAAGGTATTATCAAAATGTACTAATAATTTTCTAGATGTTAATACTAATTTAATTTTTTTAAAAACACTGATGTGGTTTCTTCCGAATCCAATGTTGATTTTTCTGAAGTGTAAATGCGTGGACTTTGTCTTTTAAGAAATCTAAAAAAAAAAAATTTATTAGTCCTAAAAAACTCTGCAATTTATTTATAACTTTTAGTTATTAAGAATTTTGAATTTCTTTAACCTTTTTTAGGTTAGGTTTTATTCTTGCATTCATAATAATTTCACTTAAAAATTTAACTTTCTCAAGAGTTCATTTTAGCTCCAAATCTTGAAAGCCATTCACGTATATTACATGTGATTAGAATATCGTAAAAATATGGTTAACTCCTTTTATTCTTTGTAGTAGCACAATTAATTCCAAAAAGAAGGTAGCTATAATTAAAAAAGCTTTTATGAGTTGTAATCAGCTACAAGTTTGCTGTTTTTAAGACAGATATCTGATGCAAGATGTCATTCAAATCTAGTTTTAAAACAGTTTAGCCCTGTCTAAATTAGCATTTCCCTTATATTTGGAATGGATTGCAGTCTTTTATTTATGTCATTGGGTATTATTATTCTATAGTTCTCACATGTACTAGTTTGTATATTGAGTTTTGTAGAAATAATTACAGGAGTAGCCCATTCAAAATTTTCAATAAGTATCAATACTCTTTATTAAAAGGTCTAAGATTGATTTTATAGCTTTCTGAATTTTTATATAAGCGGGTACTGTATTTATTGTTTCCTGCTCACATCCAAATAATTTAGGTTATTATTCTCTTGGACTTCATTTTGTTAATAGTACAAATTTTTTATCTAGAAGGATAAACCATTCTATATTTAATATGGATTTTAAATTGCCATTTATAATAAATAATTTTAATTTTTTTTATGCTTATTTGCTATGACTTTTATTTTAACTACATTGATAATAATAATGGCATTTCCATTCAAGTCATTAGCTTTAATATTTGTTTTCGATAATATAGGCCTTCTGTTATTTAATTGCTTATTCTAGTCCATTATCTCCTAGCCATGAGAGATATCTCAGATCTGCTGTCAACCTCTATTGCTATTGGTTTGTTGCTTGTTTGGACTATCAATTATTTTCTGGAAATTATACATATTAGTCTTATTTATTTCATAAATTGTGTTCAGTTGACCTAGCTTTAATCTTGGGTTTTTTTTCCATTTGAACTATTTTTATTTTTAGTATGGCAGTCTTGAGCTCAGAGAGATTCTTTGTCTCACTTTCTGCACTTTGAAATTTTATAATTGCAATCTCTAATCTTTTGTGCCAGTTTTCCATAGTATTAACATTATAAATTAATATTTTGTAGATGTCCAGAATTGTTTGCTTTCAGAATTATGTTATTTGGAATTATGTATATTGGATTGATGAAATTTTTTTACCTAATTTAAAACTAATTTAGATCATGCCTCTTGATAACTTCCACAGATTTTTATTTGCCATTCCCCACAGGAACTGTTCCAATATGATTTATAAATAATCCATGTAAGCATAAGCTTTTTGCCTTATCTCATAAATCAGCATAAGTAATTCCACTATAATATTCCTTCTTACTTGGAATCTATTTTGTAAATGAAGACATGCTATATGTTTAAAAGTTTCTTTCAGGATCTGCAGATGTACAAAGTGAATTTGCTATATCAATTTGTTTTGAACCTTAAAAAAAAGTGATGTTGCAACTTGGTAACATCTTTTGTACAACAATAAAATTCTTGTCTATCTGTTTTGTATAGATTGACCACTCAGAGAGATTATTAATATCAAATTTCCCAATTCCATACTGTGTTATAACTATGCTATTTAATGATTAAATTATCTCCCTAGATTCCTTTATTGACTTTCCAGGGCTGGGTATTGAAGTTTATTAAAACCCTCAGGTTCCTAAGTGTTGATTTTATGCAGAAGTACTAGTCTTTGCTCACCTGGTTAAATTAATTATTATTATCAATTATCTTGAGTCGTATTAATTTATCCAAAAAAATCCATGTTTCTATTTTTAGGCTATCATTTAAGAGATAATCGATTTGAAGGCAGTTACTATTTTTCTACATTAAACAAGACCACATTAATTATTTGATAAACTAAGTTTATTCAAATTAATATGTATTCTTTTTTCTCTTTTTATTTTCATTTAACATACATCTACTTTAACACACATTAGATTTTATCTTTCATTAACTGAGAGCAGGGATTTATTAAGGTTTGATGCAAATAATTTAAGAAAAGCTTTCTTAGCTTTTCATATTCTGTTAGTGGTATCTCAATAGTTGAATTGTTTAGATCCATTTGTTAAGTAAATAGAATAACATTTTATTAAATGGTAGGTGTTTTCTGAAAGAATTTTGACAATGTTTAATAGTTATATATTTGCATGAATTATTTAGCCTTTTAAAGACGAATGTCTTCAAAGAATGAGATTAACAAATGAACATTTTAACATTTATATAAAAAACATCATTATCAAAAAAATATGCTACATATTGATAAAATAGTTTCTGCAAAAAAGATGGCAGTGGTTTAGTTTAGTGTATAGATTGATTTATATGATCATCAGCTTATTGTATAAAAGGACTTGATTGTAGTGTACAGATTAATTTATATGGTAAAACTCATGTCTAGTGTATTATTTTATTAATTACACAACAAAACCACTCCTAGCAATTAGTATGTAAATTAACTCGAAGTTTATTTGATGCGGAATAAAATTTTTAATTTAATATTAAATCAATGTTACTCAGCTTAAGTGTTTAACTTGCATAACATCATTTGAATAGTACTAAACTAAAAGTTGGGGTTTGGAAAATTTAAAATGTATTCCAAAGTACTTTTACTCTGCATCAAATGAACTTTGTATTTATTTATATTTTTTCCTCTTGGGGTTGGAAGGGCCCTCGTTTATGGGTGGTTGATGCTGCTAAAAACCGGAAATATTTTAATTGAGATTATATGGTATTTTTATTCAACTGCTTGTATATAAAATAAAACTTTTTTTGAGCATTGTAAATATTTAGATCACAAAAAAGTGTTGCTATTAATTGGACATAAAATACTGATTCTTTTCTAAGACTAAGTGATTAGTGGGAATTTCTAATGATCATTCATATGTCTTTTTTCTAGCTTATGTGATTAATAAACATAAACGGGTTCCTCACTGCAGTGTATTAACAAAATCTTTACTCCGTGTTATTATTTATAATCCCATAATGCTTTATTTAAACACAAACTTCTACAGTACACTCTACTTTTAAAACTAATTACTACTAAAATATATACATGAAAAAGTCTTTTTATTTGCTGTGTGTTGAAAAGTTCACACCTTTCCGGATTTATCTGTTCATTGGTTCAATTATCTCATTATTTCAATTCGTCTGTTCTTCTGCGTTTCTACCAATCAAATTGTACTCCTAATTTCTCTGTGGTCCGGCTTGTTATCAATTTCTCTAAACGTAATCCTTTGTCTTCTATAATCCGTTTTATATTTTTATATTCTGCCATTCCAAAAAACAAAATATATGTTGTAATTTCACTTCTGAAATATTTCTTTTTCTTTTATCAAACACTTCACTTCCTCCCCTCATTTCAGAAGTCGAAATATTTCCATTACACATAGTCTTTGAATCGTTCGGGTAATCGTCTATTTCTTGTAGGCCTGGGTGACTTATTCTTGTATTGTTCGTGTTTGTCTTCACCATTTGTTGCTATCGCAATTTGTCTCTCTTCTTCCTCTTTCCCTGTACTATTAATTCCACTCTCCTTAGTGTCAAACTTCTTATCCTCGCTTGGTATCCAATCCCATTCCTCTGACATTCTTTTTCGCATGTGGTTTATGTGTCTTCTATGTATTCTTTCGTTTGGACCATTTATTTCATATATCTTGTTTGACATCCGTTGTTTAATTGTTCCCTGAATCCATGTCTTCCTTAATATGTCTCTGAACCAGACTGGTTCTTCATTCCTAAATTCTTTATCCATTTCGTCATGTTGTATTATATTGCTCTCCTTTGGATATAATGCAGTTAATTTTGTTCTCAATTTCCGTCCGCATAGTATTTCTGCTGGTGATTTACCCGTTGCTGTTGATGGTGTTGTGTGTTGCGTCATCATGAACATTTGTAGCATTTCTTGTATATTTTTTGTTCCAGTTTTCCTCAAATTTTGTTTCACTTGTTGTACTGCATTTTCCGCTAGCCCATTTGATTGAGGATGATATGGTGGTGACCACACTTGTTGAATATCATGTTCTTCACAAAATTGTTGCATTTCTGTTCCAGTGAATGCAGCACCGTTGTCTGATACCAATACCTCCGGGTATCCATGAATCACAAAAATATTTTTAAGGCATTTGATTGCTTCATTCGCCGTCATGTCTCGTACTTTATGTGCTTCTATCCATCTGGATTGTGCGTCTACAAGTATCAACAACATTTTCCCATCCACTGGTCCAGCGTGATCTATGTGTACTCTCTCCCATGGTTTCTTTGCTGGCTGCCATGATGTCAGGTTCTTTTGTGGCATTGCAGCATATGTTTGGCATGAAGCGCATTTCTTTATATAGTGTTCGATGTCTTCATTTATTTTTGGCCACCATACGTAACTACGAGCTAGAGCTTTAGCACGCACAATTCCTGGATGTCCTTCATGTAGTAATTTTAGTACTGCTTGTCTTCCCGCTGTTGGTATTAGCACTCTATCGCCCATTACAATACATCCCTTACATATTGATAACTGTTGTCTATTTGACCAAATTCCATTTGCTACGTAACTTGGTTTAGTTTCTGGCCATTCATTTCTAATCTATTTTATTAATTTTTTATATCCCTTGTCTTTTCGTCCACATTTCCACAGTTTTACTATTTAATTTGTTTGATTTCATCCCATCAATGTAATTAATTTCTAATTCTTCCTTTCCTGTTTCATCTATATCGGGCAATCTTGATAGAGCATCGGCATGAGCTATTTCCTTCCCTGGTTTATAAATCAGCATGTAGTCATATGCAGCCAGTATGTTCCGCCATCTTAACATGCGTGGGCTTATATGTTCTGGAGCCTGTTGGTCATTCCCTAATATCGCTAGGAGGGGTTTATGATCTGTGATGATTTGAAAAGATCTACCGAAAACAAACTGATGATATTTTCTTAGTGCAAAAATAATTGCCAAAGCCTCTTTGTCTATCTGACTATAATTTCGTTCTGCCTTCGATAATGTCCTTGATGCGTATGCAATCGGTCGTTCGCCGTTTTCCATTGGGTGTGTCAAAACCGCTCCCACACCTATTTCAGACGCGTACGTCATAATTCTTACTTCTAACACGTTATCAAAATGTGTCAACAGTGTATCTGCAGAAAGTAGTTCTTTTGTTTTTTCAAACGCTTCTTCATGTATTTGCGTCCATTCCCATTTTTGTCCTTTTCTTAACAACTGATATAATGGATTTGCTATCATTGCTTTGCTTTTTAAAAAATTTTCAAAAAAATTAATAAGCCCTAAAAAGGCTTGCAATTGTTTGACATTCTTGGGTCTCTGTGCATTTTTTACCGCTTGCACTTTCTCTTTTATCGGTCTTTTCCCATTGTTAGAAATCACGTGTCCTAAAAATTCTAGTTCCTGCGTTTTCCATAAGCATTTTTCTTTGTTCAGTTTGATCCCCGCATCTTTTAATTTATTACATACTTTAGTCAATCGTTTACATAACTCACTTTCTGTTGTGGCTGTGATCAGAATATCATCATAGTATGGCATCACTCCCTGTATTCCATGTAATAATGTGCTGAGTTTTGCCTGAAAAATATTAGGTGCTGTTGTCACTCCGAACGGTAGCCTATTGCATTGAAAAAGGCCAAAAGGTGTGGTTAGTGTTAACATTTGAGCTGTTCTATTCGTTACCTTAATTTGATGGTAGGCGGCATTTAAATCTAACTTTGCAAAGAAAAAATTTTCATTTACTAAACCGGCTAACAGCTCGCGAAAGTTTGGAACTGGATACGCCCCTTTGGATAAAAATTTGTTTACCGTTACTCGGTAATCCCCACAAATTCTAACTTGTCCATTTGGCTTTGTCACTATTACAATCGGTGTGGCCCATTGAGCGTCTTCTACCGGTGTCAAAACTCCTTCGCTTACTAGTTTCTGAATTTTTTGTTTTACTTTTTCATGTTGTGCAAACGGAATCTTTCGGGGTTTGCACACAATTAGTCGGGCGTTTTTACTTAATTCTATGTCTACTGGGTCTGATTTGAAAACTCCTACTTGTTCTGAAAAAAGTTCCGGATACGCTGTAATGTATTCCTGTTCGAACGACATGTTTTTTATGATTGTTACTGTAATTCCTAGTTGTTCGAACCATTCTCTTCCTATTATCGGGGCTATGCTTCCTTTTACTATATAAATAGGTAGGTTTAATATTTCTTCTTTGTACCTAATTGGAATCTGTGTTTTTCCTTTTATTATTACTGTGTTTCCGCTGACGTCTTTGACTCTAATATTCGTTTTCTGTATTATGCATCTTTTACGACCTTTGGTAATATCGTTCCATTTTTCTTCTGATAAGAGTGATATTGCCGAACCACTGTCGATTTCCATTTCTATGTCTTTTCCATATATATTCAGTGTTATCATGTATTGTTTTTGGATTTGTGCACACACATTTTTTTTTACTTCATATTCCGTATGATGTTTATCTTGAGTTTTTGGATTTCTGCAGACTGATATTAGATGTCCTTTCCTTCCACAATTATAACAGGTATATGAACGCCATTTGCAGTTTTTCGATATGTGTCCTTGTTTTCCACAACAGAAACACTTTATTTGTTTTCCTCGGTCATTCCATTCTTTCGTATTTGTGCTCTGTTTTTTCCCTTCTGTTTTATGTATTTCCCATGACTGTTCATCATTTATCTTGCCTCTGAAACACATTGCTTGTTCAATTACGAGCTCGTACGCTATCCCTTTCCGTATTGCTATGTCGTAGGTCAAATCTGGTTCCATTAACAAATTTTGCCGTAGCCGGTCTTCATTCATTCCCCATAACAACTGATCCAGTAGGGCTTGTTCTGCGAACTCTCCGTATTGGCAATCTCTTACTAATTGTCTCAAAATTATATCGAAATCTCTTATGTTTTCACCTCTCTGTTGTCTTCTATTCCGCAAGGTTAATCGAGCCATGAACTTCGATGGTTGTGGGCTAAAATAATTGGATAACTTGTTTATAATATTTTCGTATTCTGTTTCATCCGTTGTTGGCCCATTCATTAGTTTATGTATCACTTCAATTACTTTTCGTCCCGTGAGGCATAAAAGAGCTGCTACTTTTTTATTATTCTCCGTAATGTTATTTAATTTAAAAAAATTTTCGAGTTGAGTGACGTATAACGGCCATTCCCCCGCATTTCCGACGTCGAACTCCGAGATGCTTCCTTGTCCTAAAGACATTTTAACTTGTCCGTCCGTAGGTTCAACTTTTCACGGCGACTGCGCCAAGTTTTGCAGTGTATTAACAAAATCTTTACTCCGTGTTATTATTTATAATCCCATAATGCTTTATTTAAACACAAACTTCTACAGTACACTCTACTTTTAAAACTAATTACTACTAAAATATATACATGAAAAAGTCTTTTTATTTGCTGTGTGTTGAAAAGTTCACACCTTTCCGGATTTATCTGTTCATTGGTTCAATTATCTCATTATTTCAATTCGTCTGTTCTTCTGCGTTTCTACCAATCAAATTGTACTCCTAATTTCTCTGTGGTCCGGCTTGTTATCAATTTCTCTAAACGTAATCCTTTGTCTTCTATAATCCGTTTTATATTTTTATATTCCGCCATTCCAAAAAACAAAATATATGTTGTAATTTCACTTCTGAAATATTTCTTTTTCTTTTATCAAACACTTCACTCACTAATATGCATCAGCTACTATATGAGTTTTTTTGCTTGAAATTTTTTTTAAAGTCTAAATTAGATAGTATGGTCTTACGTATTCTCTGATAGTTCTTAACTGTGAGAGTATGGTGTGCGTGTGTGTGTATTTGTAAGAATATTTATTTTGTTTTATTAGATGAGATTAAAAAAAAGTTTGCTCAAATAATATGGAGAAAGATAGGGAAATATTAAACTCAAAGATTATTCTGCAATCGATTTCAATATTTAATATATATATATATATTAAAAAAGCTGAATCAATATTTCTTAATTTATTTAAAGTTGGTAATTTAAGTGTATGATTATATCTTTGTCTACTTTTTTTAGCATTAATATTTGTATATTGGCTAATTATTCAATCATTATTTTTAATTATAATGCCACTCGATTAAATCTATGCTATTAAAAGGTTCTTAATTTGCATATAATCTTTTCAATAGCTTTTTGAAGAATTATCTCTATCTGGTCAAAAAATAAGATTATTTAAATTTTATTTGGTTTTGATATTAATTCTAAATAATACGGGGAAATGTAATTGGAGTCCATTCTCATCCGCATTCAATTATTAAAAATGCTAATTTAATTCACCTATTATTAATACTAACTGAAACAAAATCTAATTTAAGAATATTTCATTATTGATTTACTGGACGTTTTTTCAATCACAAAATATTGCTTAAAATTATATTCAAACAAAAGACATTTTTGGTTTATTAAATGTTTTTATAAATTTCTGGTTTATTAAATATTAAAGGGTTTAACACAATTTTATTAAACTACTTAACTTATCGCTATAATTTGCAAACACGAACTATGAACCAAAAGAAAATCCAAACTAATAAATAGGTAATTAAGACAAAAATTTGAAGTACAAAACCCGGAAATGTAATTTGTTTGGAAATTAGATATTCATTTCTTTAAATGAAAATCTGTAAAAATGTTTAAACAAATTGTATATATATATATATAATGAAATTATACTGCAATATGTTGAACGGGAAAATACACACGCCATTAATTATAATAAATAAAAAGAATAGCTTAGATCCCCTCTTGTCTAAGATCGGATTGAGCATTCATCGCCACAAACCAATGATAGATTATAGAGAAAACATTAACCAATGACTTTAACGGACCAATAGGTGATGACGATCAGTGATGGGGGGAGGTGCTAATAAATAGTAATATTTTGAGGACCATAGTAAGAAAGGTCATCAATATAGATGAAATTTTTCAAGAGAGAACTGGACTGACCTTCATACCCAGCTTAATCCCCTCTGAAAATACTAAAGAGGGATCTAAGGGAATTTCAAAGCCACCCACGGTCTACATTATTTCTGTATGCCTAAGGGCTGTTCTCATAAATTGAAAGGTAGATATACCTATGTAAGCATATATATATATATATTCTGTAAATCATATATCTGTGTAAAAATAATCAAGTCTAAGAATAAATTAATTCATACTTTAAAACTTTTGGGCTCTGAGAGTTTCAGCAGTTATATATGTCGATTTGTACCATTAGTGTTAGGCATGATTTCGTTGGTTTTTGAGCTCGAATCATAGCACATAATTGGTGCAGTTTGATAGTCGAGTGTAAGAATGAGGTAGAAATGATCAAGATTGTCAGAGTACAAATAATCAGTAAAATTTAAAAATGATTGAAAATGATTAAAGGTTTTGATAAGCAAAGAGCTACTAAGAAACTTGGCTAGAGCTCTGTTTGGAATAGGTAAATTTGATATTAATAATCCTTAGTTGGCCTATCTACAAAACGTATAGATAAATATTTTATTGTTAATAAAATTAATAAAAATTGCCACTACTTTTATGAGGACCAAGAATAATTGAAGTCACAGACTGGCTATGCAAACCTGCAAGACCCTGAAAGCTTACCATATATTTAATTAGTTGAGTATCTTGGCAAACATTTTAGGCCAAAGCTAGCAAAGCACATAGCTCACCTGCATTCGTATAATAGATGCCGAGTGAGGTGGGGGAGTTGCATAGATTTTGAATTAGCTTTGAGAGACTTGGTAAGAAATTATGCCTATGGAGAATATTTAGAGGAAACATTGTTAGAGCTGTTTTTATGGGGGATGAGTTATGATAGACTCCATCAACAATTTCTGAAGCTGTCAAAAGAGGTACAACCTATGAGTTAGTATTAAGTAAGTAGAGAATTCCAACAAGCTAATATGGATGGTACAAAACAAACTTCAGTCTTCAAGGTAAGTAGAATGGAGAGACATCAAACAAGAAAATGGAATATTATTGCTGCAGAAAAATTGGACATATTGCACAAGAATGCAATTGGAAAAGTGCCAAATGTAATAACTGCTGGAAGACAGGCCATCTAGTGAAGGTTTGCCTAACTAAAGTCAAAGTTAGTTTTATAAAAATCGCCAGAATTAAATAAAAGAAAAAATGAACATTTATTATGAAATTAATATAACAGATCAAAAATGGGCAGAAAATAATGCTAGTGGTAAAAATATGTGGCTGCACTAAAGTCAAAGCTAGTTTAAATAAAAATTGAGAAAAAAATGAATGTTTTAGAGAAATTAATAAAACATCAAAAATGGGCAGCAAATAATGTTAGTGGTAAAAATATGCGATAAACATATAGAAATGGAATTAGAAAGTAGGGTCGATGTATCTATATCACAGAGTGACTGCACCAAGTTAAGTAAAAAAATCAAAGACCAGCCAAGAGTAGACAAAGCAACTGAAAGCTAAAGATGCCAATGAAAATCCCATTAATATTGTCGGGGTAGTGAATTTAAGAGTAGCTATAAATAGCCGATGCAAAAAACTAAGTTTATACATAATTAAAGGGAATAAGTGCCCATATTAGGTAGAGAATGGTTTTGCTCCATTAGACATTGATTTGCCTCTTAGGCATTAAAATATGCATACCAAATAAAGTTAATATCGCAAATGATATCAAATCTAAATTTCCTAAACTGTTTACAAAAGAGCAAGAGAAAAGTAATACTAAGCCAGTGGAAATTGAGTTTTGAAAAGATGCTAAATTGTATGCCAAGAAAGATACCCTTTGCACAGAAATCAGTATGGACTATGTTTATAATAACAATGAAACATAATGGACAAATTGATATATGTTGGAACTACAGGTTAACTGTAAATAAGAGCATAGCAAAAAGTCCTTACCCTGTACCAAATGTTAGAGAGATATTAGCTTTCCTGATGGAGCCAGTTTTTTTACAAAGCTGGTTTTGCACATTGCTTTTCATAAGGTATTGGTATTGAAGGAAGCAACTCCACTTCTAATGATAACAATCCATAAAGGGTGTATAATTATAATCATTACTTTGATGACGTACTCGTAGTAGCAGATTCAGAACAAGCACTAAAAAAGAAATTAGATAAAATCTGTCAAAGCTTTGAAAAATTTGGAGCCAAACAACCAGAAAAAATGCATGTGAAAAGCATCCGAGATAAAGTTTTTAGACTATATAATTTCAAGCAAAGGCATTAGACTCTATCCCAAAAAGATCAAAGCAATCATGAATGCACAAACTCCAAAATTTTTAAGGAAATTTTCTAAAGCACATATAGCAATTCCATTGTGCAAATTACTTTGAAAAAAATCATCATGAAATTGGAAGGGGTTGCAAGAGAGCATTTGTTAAATCGCTTATTGGTGTATTATAATAATAGCCTTGAAGTAACACTAACAACTGTTGTTTCCAAGTATGGAATTGAAGTGGTACTCAGTGATCCATCACTGGATGGGGAACACCCTATTGCTTTTATGGCTAGGATGTTATCTAAGGCTGTAAAATAACTAGCCAATTAGATAAAAAAGTATTAGCTATTATAGCTGCAGTTCATAAATTCCACCAGTACATATATGATCATTTACAATAATAACTGATCACTGCACATTACTGGATATATTTGGCAATAAGAACACCACTCCTGATCACCTAAATTCTCATATGGTTCAGTGGTATAATTTATTGGCAGCATATGAGTACAAATTATATCAAAAAGGTAGTCAAATAAAGCATGTGGATGCTCTTGCATACCAGATTTGACAGAAAAATGGACACAAGTCAAAATAAATTGTTTACATCTGGAAGCCTGAAGTGATAAATAGTGAAACTATTGCAAAGTGGATGAAAGAAATAACAGGATACCAGATGTTCAAGAACTGGATCAGAGAGAGATGGCCCAGCAAATGACCTCAATACTTATATAAGTCTTCATGGTGTATGCATCAATACTAACAACATTAAATGGTTGCATAGGAATGGGGGATAAGGTGTTAGTCCAACCCATAGGTCACTCTAAAATAGTAGAAATATTGCATCAAGGGCACTCTGGCATGGTCAGGGAAAAAGCACTAGTACATCATTATATATATTGGCTAGGTATGGGGACAGATATAGAAACACATTCTAAAAAATGTAAACCCTGTCAAGCTATTTGCAGCTATTGCAAATATCCCTAAAATAAATATACACCATGGCCTAAAACAGACAGACCATGGAGCCATGTGCATATAGATTATGCTGGCCCTATAAATGGAAAAAATATTTTTTGTTCTTGTAGATGCTGCTTTCAAGTGGGTGGAATACAAATTAACAAAAAATACAAGGGTTGCAGAAACTATCCACATATTACAGGAAATATTCTCATATCATGGATCACCAGAAGTCTTGGTCTAAGACAATGGGAATGAGTTCATTGCTGAAGAATTTAATTTATTTCTAGTCAAGTGGGGATTGATGCATATTCATGCTCCTCCATACTAGCCAAAACCCTATAGGATAGCTGAAAATGTGGTGCAGCATTTGAAGCTGGCTTTAAAAAAATTAAACCACATGAGTGTTGATGATGCAGTAAATGAGATAAGACTACACCAACATATAATATCTTGCATATCTTCCAGAAAAACACGTGGAAATATTGATGGGCAGGAAGTTAAGCAAGAAGCTGTCTTCTCATGCTAGTTCAAGAGAAACCAGCAACAATCAAGAAAAATACATACACAGTTGGAGAAAACATATGGATACATGATAACCTATGAAAGACATGGATTGAATAATGAAAATTATTTCAGACCAGGTCCCTCTCATAGTAAAATTAAGCACTCAAGATGCCTAGTATTAAGCTTAAAGCCTTATATGTATTTATGTGCTGACCATGCACTTATTGTTTACAAAATACAAACTATGACAGGAGCATGCTACCATCAGCATATAAACCATGTCCAGAAAAATTGTCTGGAGGTAAATTGTGACTATGAAGTTAAAACCAGTGAAGAGATATTAGAAAATGAGGATTACTTGATGAAGATGATGCAGAGGCTCATATGAAAATGGATGAGGAAATAGCACATTTAGATGAACAAGATCCTACCTGTCAGCAGAAAGAAAATATATGCAACCAATATTGTTGTCCACCTGCATATTTAAAGGACTATGTGGGTGACTCCAAGGAAGTATCTGTTTTTCAGGATTAGGAAGGGGTAATGCAGTGTGTCACATGGGAAAATACATGCACAAATTAATGTTAATAAATAAAAAAGAATAGCTTAGATCCTCTCTTATCTAAGATCAGATTGAGCATTCATTGCCATGAACCATTGATAGATTATAGAGAAAACATTAACCAAAGACTTTAATGGATCAACAGATGATGGTGCTCACTGAATTTGAGTAGGGGGGATGGGTCTGGCTGTAATTAGTAAAATTTTGAAAGCCACAATAAAAAAGGTCATCAACACCAATGAAGAAAATTTCAAGAAGGATCTGGACTGACCTTTATAATCAACTTAATCCCTGCTGAAGATATTAAAGATTGATCTAGGAGAATTTAAAGACCACCCACAATCAGTTTTATTATTTCTATATGCCTGAGGGCTGTTGTAGGCATTAAACAATCATATATGTGTGTAAAAGGAATCTTATTAATCAATTCATACTTTATAACTTCTGGGCTCTGAGAGTTATTTGCTTTGTACCAATAGTGTTAGGCACAGTTGCTGTTAGTCTTTGAATTCGAACATAGCATATACATTCAATGAATAAGCAATTAATAAACAATATAATGATGATGTAAAATTAATTTCCTTATATAACTATTGCTTATTTAGTTATTACTATAGCATTCTTTAATATCTACTTCATTCCTGATGTTTTAACCAACATATGATCTTTATCAAAGGTCTACAAAATATAAAAAACTTGAAAAAGAAAGTGTGATTAGCGGAAGAATTGTTAAATTTCTTTAGAAAAATTCAAAGTTTATTTAAATTACAACTGTTTCAAGTGGCATGCTCCTTTTTTTCTTCATGTATTATTAACCTGAGAAAAGAATAATACCATTCAAGTAAATTGCCATGTCATAATTTAATTATATTCAACAAGAATGCAAGAACAATTGATAATTAATACGTTAGAATTTAAAAATAGCTAAACCAGACTTCATATAAATAGTCTTTCTTTATCAAATTTATTAAAGAAAATCTCCCTCTATATGTATACATTATTAAAGAGAATGCTGTTTTAAACAAAGCAAAGCAAAACTCCATACAGTAGTGCCACCTGTGCTAAACAGAGTAATCAAGGAATCCCAGAAGGCTTGTGCATAAAATCCCTATCTAATGCATACTCATCCAATATCCCCAGACTAGTTTCTGGCTTGTGGCCTTCATCAGTGAGGAGCATGAGTAGGCATTAGATAGGGATTTTATGCACAAGCCTTCTGGCATCCATTGATTACTCTGTTTAGCACAGGTGGCATTACTATATGGAGTTTTGCTTTGCTTTGTTTATAAACAATTATGTGCTAGTATTGGAGATGTGATCATGTGATGCTTGCTAGAATGCTGTTTTACATTATCCTCATATTTTGCATTAATTATCAGCCAAACATCTCCGTATTAATTATTAATCATTCACACACTTATTTTACTACAGTTTAAATATTTTGTTATACTAATTAAAATAAAAAAAAGAGTAGTATGTGCATATTTTATATTGAACTGGATACTATCCGCTTTAAAAGTCCGATCGTGACTTTTATTATTCTTTTACATAATAAAGGTATATTCACACACACACACATTTATTTATTTTTCTGTAATTTGTTTAAAAATTGTGATTTAAAATCTGTTTTAGTAATTTTGTAAAAACTTTATAAATTATCTTTTTTTCTTATCTTATAAAAAAAGTTTTTTTTTAAAAATTAAACGAAACGTTAATTGCATTCTTGTTGCCTAAAAATATTAATCTATTTTCATTTTTCTTAATTAAAAGGAGCGGAGATTTAATTTTGTATTAAATAATTTTTTTTTTAAATACGATAAGCTCCGGTCAGAATTTTTAATTAAGATTGAATGTGAGATAGGAATTTGCCCTGGGCAAATATGTTTAATTAATTAACATGAAAAAAATAAAGATTATGCAGAAGATAAAGTGGCATATAAATAGACCTGAGTTTTGGACTTATTATTCTTTGGACCTGTTATTATTCTGGGATCTTGACCTAGATTAATTTACTTTAGAAGAATAGTGATGCAGCTCATTTCATTCGGCAGATTATTATTTGTCAGATTTTCCTTCACATTATTATTATTCTCCGGATTCATGACTAGATTAATTTGCTATGACCCTAGAGTGTAATATAGTGCAGTTAGCTTTCTGGACTTGCCATCAGAAGTTATATTCATATTCCTGTTGCTCAGACTTTCCATCTAACTTTCAGAATTACCTGTTTGAATTAATAGTGTTTACTTGCCAGATGGCCGAATTCTACATCATGTGTATTCAAACTGCCAGAATGCCATGCTAAGCCAACTTAAAGATGTATCCTGATCTTCTTGCTGTTTTTCCAATTATGCTGTGAAAGCATAAATTCACACTATTTCAAAGTATGCCACCATACTCACTACCATTACAAGAGAAAAACATCTGATGATATCATTCATGCACAAATGCGAGTACTCACAACTTTACAGCTTTAGAAGGTAATTTCTTTTATATTCTTGCCAGGGCATATAATCTCTAAGTCTCTGCTCAATCTAAATGTAATCTATAATATAAAATTTCATATTGTAATTATTATGTGTATTCTTTCTTATTGATGTATGTGATATTTTAACAATGCTATATATTTGTAATTTTAATTGTTATATGTCAGGGTGTGTATCAATAATTTATTTCTTAAAACAATTTAGATTTATAATTGTTATTTCACTTTCTCAACAAATGCTTGTGCAGACGTAAATAATTTTGTGATTATTTACCTGTCTCCTATCGAGACTTTTACTTGTTTTATAGCAGCTTAGTTTTGACCAATCATTTGGTTGGTGAGTCACCAGTTATATATTTCTGTTTTTCCTTAAATCAGAGATTTGATTGTCTCTCTTTTTTAAAAAATTACCCATGCCAGAGTAATTTCTAAGATTTCAGTTTTCATTAAATTGGAGATTTAAGTTTTCTCCCATACTACAATTCATACTTCATCATATTATTTATATCATATTTTCTCTTCTTGCATGAAATCAATCTTGGTCCTTGAATATGGTCCATGCAGTAAGTAGTTCTGCAGACATGATGTCACTAGTTCAATATACTAGTGTACATTCATTTATGCTGGGTCATTGATTCATGCAAGAATATTTCATTTATTTGTTTTAAAACTTTTTGAATAGGGAAACCAGAGTTACTTAGATGAGTTGTCTGCTGAAGGGTCACTCTATTAGAAAATTAGCCTGTCTGCTGGAGCATTTGATGTTTTATTTTGCTAATACATGTATGTTGGTAGAATTTAATAAAAACTATGTTTATATTATATATATCTCTGTACTTGAAGTTTTTTAATATTTTAATAAACTGTAAACTTTTTTAAATTACACTTTCTAACATTTGTCCTGCTTTTATTTCTCGGTTGTCTGAACAAGAAATTCCCCCCCCCCCCTTAAAACTCTATTAGAAAATTAGCCTGCTGGAGCATTTGATGTTTTATTTTGCTCATATATGTGTTGATAGAATTTAATAAAAACTATGTTTATATATCTCTGTACTTAAAGTTTTTTAATATTTTAATAAACTGTAAACTTTCTTAAATTACACTTTCTAACATTTGTCCTGCTTTTATTTCTTGGTTCTCTGAACAATAGTTAAAATCTCTTGCTTTCTCCCTGTGTATAGCCAGTGGCAATCATCATCATAAACTTTTGATCATGGTAAATTAAATTTTCCATGTGATGTGATACACTGTGATTTTTCCTTAAACAAAGTCAAGAATCTCTCAACAACCATGCCCAGAGAAACCCATTAGCCACCCCACCTTCCCTTTCCATTCCCCACCCTAAGTTTTCCCTGATGGCGCCCTCTGTGATCAGAAGAAGACAGAATGACCGTTACAATATGCAATAGTTTTTTGAAGAAGAGTTTAGTAATGAAGATATAATATATTTTTCAATGCTATTTTGCTTTTCCAGTTAATAAAAATTAGAATCGAATTTGTCCAAATGAGTGCACATTTTAAATAAAAATAGATAGAAAAAGTTTGCTTGAATGATGTGGAGAAAGGAAACTATGAATGAGAAAAGTGAGTGCTCTTTTGGTATGCAATCTCCACCATTATGCATACAAATTATATATATATATATTATGCAAATAAGACTTTAAAAATTAAAGCCAGAAAAAAAAGAGAGAGAGAGAGAGAGAGAGAGAGAGAGAGAGAGAGAGAGAGGGAGAGGGAGGGGGAGAGAGGGAGGGAGGGGGGGGAGGGGGGGGGGGGGGGGGGAGAGGGAGAGAGAGAGAGAGGGAGAGAGAGAGAGGGAGAGAGAGAAGGGGGGTATTAAATATAAATGTATGAATTGATTAAAATTCAGGCTAAATCCAGGATGGGGAGAATAATATCCTAGTAATAGTCTTTTCAAAAGAAAGACATGTTGAAAAAAAGGAACATTTAGAAGGAAATGACTGTATTGTTAAAGTATACTTTCGAAAAAGAATAATAGTAATGAATCATTATGGAAAGGGGCATAACATTCAGTAGAAAAGGTTATGGATATTAAATTGAATGACTCAATTTAATATTTAGAGGAAGAAACTAAAAATCATAGAATAGTTGATAGTATAAGATAAAGAAAAGATTTATTTAAAAAATGAGAAATTTTAGATAAAAACTTCTAGAAAAAGAATCTGGAAGTGTGTGGAATTTGCATAATATAAACAAGAATTTAAAGAGTAAAAAAAAACAGTTGGGAAGAATAACAATTACTGTGGGAAAAAATAGTAACAAATGCATCATGCTGGAATTAAAAAGGAAATTAAAGAATTTTAGAATCATTATAGTGAAAGTGTAGTTACACAAAAAATTTGGTAGCAGACTGCATGAATGGGAACAATAAGCAATTTGGAACATTACTATAGGCACTAAATAGACATTTGGGCAGAGAATGACTAATAGCATTAAAGTTCAGTGCTTTTTGTCCAAGACAGAAAAATGAGGGAAAGATGGCTTCTAAAGAAAATAATCTTTACAATACAATAACATATTTATTTCAAAAGGAATTATTAAAAATATTAATGTTTGATTAAAAAAATTGTAAAGAGAATATAAACAATGAGAGATCAAAATATGACACTAAATAAAAATGACTTTATTGCTAGGGGCTCAGCACCTTCTTTTTTTTTTTTTTCATATGTCATAGCATCGGCCGGGACGCAAACTCACAACCGTCTGCAACCAACTACTTGCTTGCATGGCGGCTGCGATACCTCTCGGCTAACAATGCAAGACAGCACCTTCTTTTAAGTTTCTGGAGCTGGATTGATTGAAGACTTAATGCCCCAGAGCCTGGCAGTCTACCACCACACTAATCCATGCTGGACACTCTTACTAATTATGAATGTTAGAATAGAAAGGAATGCAATTGTTTTATTGGAATGTCTAATCTATTTATTGCCATGCTCAAAATATCAAGATAAAAATGATAGAAAAACATGATCAACATCGAGAGAGAAGCAACTGAACCAGATTTATGATATAAAAGATAAAATAGAAGAAATTGAATATATAATTTTAAAACTGCTCTTCAAGAGCACTGAATATTAGGATTATCAGAGGAGTGAACCCTTGTATTAGTAAAAATGAATGAAAAGTAGCATCATTTTAAATCACTAATAATTATTGCTATATTTCTAATTATTCCCTCTTTTTGCCACAATGTTTTTAATCACTTAAATTAAGCATAGGAATTGGATACTTGTGTCTTTTATGTCATCTATATCTCGGCCCATCTGGGACAATAGGATGTATGTTGCATGCAACTACATTTTCATCTAATAAATTATATATTCATAAATTCTTTTTATTTATTCCTAACCCTTTTTTATTTTTCTGGATTTAGAATGGTTATTTAGAATGATCACCATTCTTTAGGCTTACACAAGCTGTTTTTCACAGAGGCAAAACTTTCCATACAGTAGCACCATTCAGTGCAAACCAGAGTGATAAATTTATACAGGAAGGTTTATGCATAAAATCCCCAACTAGTGCCTACTCATCCAATATCCCAGACTAGTTTCTAGCTTGTGGCTTCTTTCATCAGTGAGGAGTCTTGGATCTGAGAGCACTGCCTCTAGATCTTAAAATCTAACACAACCCCCCAACAGTCACCTTTTACTTTTTTTTAACAAACTATAAAGCTTTTGAGTCCAAAATTAAAACACAATAATGTTTTCAAGCTAAATACATTAGATTATAGTTGTATAGATTTGAAAATAAGTTCAGCATCCATATTTTTTGGTATCTTTGGTTCTTTAAAATCACAGTCACGATAATCTTACTGGACAGGATTGGTATTAAACCATCAAACATCACATGATCACCATTCTTTATGTGTTGCATCCATTGATTACTCTGGCCTGCATTGAGTGGCACTAGTGTATGGAGAAGTTTGCCTCTGTGATGGTAATTTTTGGTTATGAATTTTTTTTTTTTGAGGTTACTGAATTAAAAGAGAAAAGTTAGAAATTCATGTTGAACTATTTTACATACATATGGTTCAAATATGTCGGCATTTAGTAATAGTTTAAAAAGCTTTAAAAAAAGTAAAATTTAAAGATCATTTAAAAGACACAATTTAATTTTCTTTTTTAGCTAATATGATTTATTTTTGATAACATGCAAGTAAAGTTATTTTTGTGTTTATTATCTGTTTAATTAGAAATAAAAGTTAAAATTGTCTGAGTTCGAACCCCACATATATTACATATATAAATGCAGGTTTAAGCCTGTACAACATATTAATTGTAAAGAATGTAAATTCATGCAGATTACTAATCCAGATAAAAAAAAATTATAAAAATAAATGATCAGAATGCTAATTAAAGATGACTGAAAGAATTTATAAAAAGAGAACTTTGTAACAAAAAAAAAAAAAATGTATAAGATTATCAACTCACACATTTTGATGTGTGCAGAAGTCTGAAAACTTGACCTAGAGTATAAAAAGAATACAATTTCGATCAGGGTCTTGGTTGTTTTTTTTCTTTTAGCTGGTCCTCAATCATGAAGGATCCAGAACTACTCTATGCTCATGCAGGAGTGGACCAGAGCTTTTGCTGACATTGTTCATCATGAAGACATCAACCCAAAAAGCTTTCATGATTAGCCTTAGGATGGACCAAGAACACTTTAAAACCAAAGGGGATGGGCTCTTATAACCCAGAAAATAAATGTACAAAAACTTATCAATAAGCCATGATATTCTTATTCGTACCTTGATTGTGTCTACTTAATGTTTGCAAACTAAATTTAACTATAAAACTAATGAGAAGCTTCAAATACTGATATAGACATTGACTCTTTTATTATTCTAAGAACTTGCATTTATTTAAAGAAGAAAATGAGATATGAACAGTTAAATTATTGGGATTAATATTATCTAGATTAGCATGTGTGTATTATTTCCAATTTTATTTAATAATTTATCTTTTAAATATTTTAATTTGTTATTGTTGTATACATATGTAAATAGAGCCAGTAAAGGCACACATTTAATTAAGTGAAAATAAAAGTAATTAGATCAGGCTGCATTAACTAAATAAAGATGCGTTGTTTAACAGATTGGATTACCAAGGGAATTAATAACCAAACAAAGCCGCCTGCACACACATGCGAAAAAGATGTATTAATACTCCAGAAAAGAAGTGACGAGAGTGGGATTTTCAAACGTGGGAGTATAAAAGAGCAGGAAAAATTAATATCACTCTCTTGTCCTTTGGTTCTCCATGAGTGATGCCACTACGGACTGTGATCCCAGGTTCTCGGCGCCTGTAGGTGAATCTGGCCGATTAGGGTAGAAGCAGACCGCACTGGTCTTAATATAATTTTTAAATGCCCTTAGTGGCTTTATTACGAGGGCTTTTTTTCGTCACCTAGTCAAGGTACTGTGCGTTTTTGTATTACTGTTAGACAGAGAGGGGGAGTGAAATTGTAAGGCAGTCAGATTATGTATATAGATATATATGTTAACCAATTGCTCATAACTGTTATTTTAGTGTAAATTATCACGTAACCAATAAAGATCTAGGGTAAATAAGTCTGTAGTTCTTATTTTAAATTAAGTATTATATTTGCGATCGTTCAGCCACAGCTGAAGACACTGCAATTATAATAAAATACTTTCATTGTGCATTATTAAGGTTAGTTTATTAAAATTTATTATATATAAATTATCTTTGCCAATATGCTTAATAGTTAAACCCCGGGAAAAATTCATACAAAAGCTTTAAAATGACAATCCCGATCTTTTTAGTTATTTGCTTTGAAATTATGGGATATGAAGAAGTTGGACATCTACGAACTATGACATCCTCTTTTATAAATTAAAACTAACTTTGTCAGCAATTCAAAATCGAAATATTATTAGGCCAATTAATTCGGAAATATAGCTATGTTCTTGAGATATCCGGACTCATAAATGATCGGAATATATTTTCTATTTTATAGCTTGATTAACATACACTTTCTAGTGCGTAAAAGAAAGGCCTAATCAAACCTAAAACATAAAAAAACGTTATAATGATGAACTATCAGAAGGGGTTAATAAAAAGAGGAATGAAATAACAATTGTTATACATAACTTAATGAAATATTATATGGTTATATTTGAATAAAATAATGAGAATACATTACAGAAACACTTTCTTATGATGTGTTTATCTAAATTCTATCCATATTTATTAGATAGTACTCAAAAGCTTTCTTTTCATTTTGTTGAAAAACATGGAATGATTAATCTAGCCAGTTATCTATCATCGTTTTTCAATGTTATGTGCTAGAGATATAAAACTAGATTAATGTGTATTGAAATCAGAAAATAAATGAAGTAATTTTAAAAAACTAATCATATGATAAAATCAGCTTTTATTTCAAGATTTTTAATAAATATTTTGAAAAACAAAATATCACGATCTTCTCTGCTTACATTAGAAACAATAATTTATTCAATGTACTCCCCTAGTTCTTGGAATATTCAAGACATTAAATGATATTATTGTTAAATTTTAATATCTCATTCTGTAAGCCCAAAATTAGTATGGAGATATGGGCATACTACTATCTAATGCATATTGATTTCTCAAACTTCTAATAGATGGCGCTAAAGTAGAGTAGATAGTGAATAACTACTTCTAAAAGAAATTGTTTGCTATGTGAAAAATACATTGATATAAAGTATTAATTGAACATCCAAGTATGTCAGCATTATCTCCTCTGCCAATGAAAATAGAAAAAAGTATTACAATACCTGATTCTGATACCACATCTGCCAGCAAAAAGCATCATACTGTCATCATTCCAACTCTTCAAAAACATAATATGTCGAGCATAAAAATAGCCACAATAAATGTGCAAGGTCTTAACTTATACAATAGAATCTCATAGCTACGTCAATTTCTAAATAATCGCCATGCTGATATTTTTGTCATTATAGAAACAAAATTATTTTATCAACCAAACCAATAATTGTTAACACTAAACACTAAATGTATATTTATACATATGTCCAACATCAGATCAGCACAAAGAGTAGGTGTGCTAATTAATACACAACTTCCATTGACAGGATTAAAAATAATATTCATGTTAGTTAATGCAATCACTACTTCCTTTATTTTTCAGTCACAGTTATACTATCTTATAGGAATATATTCATGCCAAAAAGCAAAAGCCATTGTGAATACTCTCCTCATTGCCCAATAAAATCCTACATAAGCCTGGTTTAACTATCATGAGTGGTGATCTAATTATTATTACAATGATCTCCCATCCATTTTGAAACTAAAGCTTAATCAACTGACCTTGCGACCACTACTATCACTCTATCCTCCAAAAACCATGTCATTTATTGAAGGTCAAGGATATTCTCTCATTGATCTTCTTTTTGTTTCTCCTACTGACCTCAAAACTTCAATTCATCTGTCTAGTGTTTCATTATCTGACTACATTTGTGTAACTCTCATCCAAAGTACCTTTCAAAATAAACCAACAATTTATAAATTTACATTCATGTGGCAAATTCCTAGTGAAATTTAAATTAACTAGCCAATGATATCTTTTATACATTATTTGCCAGTAATTATTTTAATCAGCTGCAGATCTCTCTTGATTGAAATATGGATACTACTAAAATAATTTGTAAATAATTGTTGTGCAGATTAACAGATTATCATTCAAATAATCTTATAAAACAAGGTATTGATGACATTAATTTAAATTTTTAAGCTGTAACAAAATTCAATGATGCAAAATTCCTTATTCATAAGCTGCAAAGTGAAACTAAACATTAAGTGCTCCATGTAACGAAATATCATGATATTTAGGCTTGGAAAAGTAATCCCTAATCTTTCAACACTAACAGAAACTACAGTAAATTACACAAAATTAACTCACTCTTATAACATGCATTCCAATTTCGTTGAAAGAAAATACATTTTTCCAGGTGCCAACATGGATATTGACTTCTTAACTACTTAAAAAAAAAGTATAAAAGCAATTGATTATAATCTATTTTCTGTTAACTATAACATGCATCTTCCTCAAAATAATTATCTCAAAGCAACAAATTCTTAATGAAATTATGCGCTTACAATGACTTACCTCATTAGCAAATGATCTTATTTCAGCTAATATTTATTAGCATCTAAATTATATTACCTCTCCTTTCTATATAAGTATTATAACCAACTTTGTTCACTTGAATATTACATACCTAACCTATTCACTATGTCTCATCACATTGGAGAATATTAATCAAAATATGTTTGCAAAAAATATTCTTAACCCTTTGAAAACCAGGCGGCCATCTTTAATTTTTAAAAAAATTTACCCTAACTCTAATAACTTAGATATTTTGTGTTTGAATGTAATAAATATATAAAAATAATGTTGTAAAAGCAAGTACATATATGAAAGAATATAATGAAGCTGTTAAAATAATCATTTCATAAAGAAAAAGTTAAAAAAAATAATATTTATAACAGATTTAAGAATGTTTGTTTTTACACTGATTCACAAATCCTAAATTTTGAAATTCAAATGATAAAATGACACTTTCATAAACAGCTTCATCACATTCCTCACAAATTTACAAAAAAAATGATGTATTGGAAGTCTTACCTGAGGTAATTTTTCCCTGAGGAAATTACTAAAACAGCCAACTTGCTGTGATCCATTTTCATTCCACAGCCAGATATGTTCAGTTTTGTAAATTATCTGTAAAAATATGAATGGTTTTTAGTGGAGAAAAAAGTAATAGAACAGTGTAATTCAAAAATAAATAAATAAACTCATAAAAAATAAAATGAATAAAAATAAATCAATAAAGATAATTTTTTATTATTATTAACAATGATTACATGTGTGGAAGAAAGGCTAAGTTCAAATACATGGCACTATAACACAGAGTGGATGGATTGATGAAGTCAGAAACTGTGTATAAAATATCCTATATTACATGAAATTCCAGTTGTGTAGCATAAACTTGTATATAAATATATTTATTATTTTGCATAAAAGATATGAAGAAAGGCTGAGTACAAATACATGGCACTATAATACAGAATGGATGGATTGATGAAACCAGAAAGTGTGTATAAATATCCTATATTACATGAAATTCCAGTTGTGTAGCATGAACTTGTATATAAATATATTTATTATTTTGCATAAAAAATATGAAGAAAGGCTGAGTTCAAATACATGGCACTGTAACAATAACTGGATAGATTGAAGAAGCCAGAAAGTTTATACAATATCCTATATTACTTGCCTAAAATTGACACAAATCAATTGAGGGTCATAACTTTAGCATTGATGCAATAATTCGTCCATAAATTCAAACTTGGTCACGCATGATACACTATTCATATTTATAATCATGCCAAAAAATGCATTAGCTCACGCAGTGACAGATACCCCAGTCCCCAACTTTTTTCCATTCTACAGCATATTTATTTGAAAATATTATAATTTATTATTCTATAGCATATTTATTTATTTCAGTACATCGAAAATATTATAATTTATTATTATATAAGATATTTATTTGTTTCAGTAAATAGAAAATATTATAATTTATAAAAAATATATATAAAAGTAATTACATACTCGCGAATGTTATCAAAAAACGTTTATTTGTTTCAGTACATCGAAAATATTATAATTTATTATTATATAACATATTTATTTGTTTTAGTAAATATAAAATATTATAATTTATAAAAAAAAATATATAAAAAAAAGTAATTACATACCCTTGAACGTTATCCAAAAACGTAATTTGAGAAGAGAGCCCAGAATCACGGACAACTTCAATGGAAAATCACAATAAAATCTTCAGTAATTGATCCAACAATTGTGGAATAACTTTTTTACGATAAATAAAATGAGAAAAATCAAAAAAAAAAAAAAATTTTAGGTACACTTTGCTAAAAATATTCATAAAAAATCTAAAAATTGTCGTACAGAAAAAATTCTTAGAGTTTCAGGTAGATATTGAAATTGCGCAAAGAATGATGTATTGCGCGTATGTATGACGTTTACCGTTTACGCGTAAACTCACCTCAAAATAGAAATTTCTAGACAAGTCGTACAAAAGTCGTACTGGGGGTCAAAGGGTTCAATTAAATATTCTTATACTCCCTAAACTTTTGTCATCACTTTATGTATTTAAAACTGACCATGCATCTCAAGCTATGCAAAACAAAATAAATTAACAAATTATATTGCATGCCAGATTGACTTTAAGGTTGCGTTTGATCTGGTAAACTGAGAATACTTGTTTAGCACATTAAGCAAACTTCTTCCGAATCATACACATTTAATTATTGCCATAAAAAATTATCTTACTAACAAATCTGTCAAACTAAAAAAATATATGTCCCTCTTCTCCTTTTAAACCAAGCTGAGATATTCCACAAGGCTCACCACTTGTGTAACACTTGCAATATATATAGATCACACGATCAGAGATTCAGCAGTGCTCAGAAGGCCTCTTCCTTTCTCATCTTGATACTATTGTTAAAATGATATCTTTTGTTGATGATGATATCTTGATAATTTTCAGAGACCTGAAAAATATTTCTCATTTTTCATATTCTGAACAAATTTAAGACCATAACAGGAAAAACCTACCCAAAATTGCTTTACACTATAGTAAAAGTTTGTATTGTTAATGATATTCTGGTTGGTATATTAGCATACTATAGTCCATGGTTGCATCTTTTAAGGACTACTGTTAAAAATATCATGATCACAATAAAATACATCTGGGAATCAACACCACATCTATCAATTACACATGCAAAGGTGGGTCTTAATTTGATATATCCTCAATCATTTCTATCCTATATCAGAGCTATGAAATACATCACAATGATAGTTAATCCAATCCTCAAAACCACTACTCCACCTACTACATATTGCTTGCTCAACTTCCATATGCAAGTCATATTTTTAATACTGATTACACAATTGAATGCAGTTCTGTTGGAAATTATAACATCAAATCTTTAATTGTTGTTTTATTTAAAGATCTGAATATATATTTTAATGGGCACACATGCTGTTACATTATAATAAAATTAGAAATTAAAAATAAAAAGTTCGCAAATAAAAATTTGTTTTAAAAATTAAAAATTTAAGTCATCTAAACTCGTATATATATATATAAATGCACAGATGGAAAATTATTAAAAGAAAACTTTATTAAAAATAAAAAAATTTTAAAACTAAATTTTAAGAAAAACTTAAAGATATAACGATAAATATATGTATATCTTTAAGAATGTAAATAATATTTTGTTTAAATCGCATGTTGTTATTCTATTGTGTAAAAAGGTTAAAAATGGAAAGGATTATTTTTAATTAGTCAAAGTAACTAGCCCTTAGGTATCTCAAAATTTATAATTAAAGATCAGACAGGAGAGAAAAACAATAAGAACAGAATAGCCAATAAAAAAAATCCCCCAGGAAACGGACCACAGTAAAAGGATCATCATCATCATGACATCATGTTCAGTTAATCCGGAGGTTTGATATAAAAACAAAAATATTTGAAATAAAATTGTGTGTGCTATATGTGTTAAGTCTGGGAGAGTTGAAGGAGAAGGGATTGAAAAGACACACTTTCAATCCCTTTAGTTTTTCTAAAAGAAATGAAATATCGTTTTCCTATATTGCGAATCTCAGGACATCAGGGTCCTGCAATAAAAACCTGCAAAGAACTATACCAGCTATAGTAAAGGACCTCTGGATGAAGACCAATAGAATGGCAAACAGCATAACGGTCTCTGCAGGACATCGTGGGAATTAGAAACAAGGGGATCCAAATTATAAGCAACTAAAAAGTATGGACTTTCTCTTTTTAAAACCGTAAGAACTTTATATAACTAATGAACTTTAACTAAAACTTTCCCAGTATTTAAATAGAAATAGAAATTCCTATCAGACCAAATTAAATCATTTATTAATAATTATTTTTATTGAATGTATTTTTTTAAATTTCCATTAATTTATTTTTTGTTTCTTTTAAGTGTTTATTATGATTTTTTTTCCTGTTAAGCTAAACTTTTAAATCATGTTAAATTTAAATTGGGTGTGGACGGCTACATAGATCGTAAAGTTATATTAGTTTAATTAAAGGGAGGGTTGATATTAGGTTATTTGTTTTGCAGTTAAATTGGGTTAATGGGTTGGATGTTTCGGTGTAATCAGTAAATGTAGCATGAAGATCCGCTACATGCAGGATCACATTATATGCCGCACTTGGGCAAAATAAGCCTATTTCTTATTGACCATCGAAGTCAGACGGTATTCCCTGCTGCTTGGATCACCCCTTTAGCCTATGGAATGGGATTGTAAGATGGAAAAAAGGACCGCAATCCCTTCCTATGGAGTTTTCTTTTTTATTGTTCTTCTCACCAGACAGACGTAATATTCCTGTACTGGACAAGGGACAATTTCTTCTATAACCATGCTGTTCAGATGTATATTTCTGACAGTACAGTATTGTGCTATTGTATTCATGTTGCATTGAATACCTCGAAATATCAGACAGATTGGCGTTAGTTTGACTGCAAACTTTTGGCCTAGGGGTTAAATAAGGGATATAGAATATTTCCTTTTTTAAGTGCAATCTATGTAGTCTATCCATACTCAACACTCTAATAAATTATTAATTAATTCATCTGTGCAAACTTATAAAATAAAAAATTAAAAAGTAAATCAAATTCTAAAGTAAACATTGTAATAAAATAATTCTGAATTTTATATATGTGCAAAATAAATGTTTCTGTGTACTGTTAATCTAGCAGTGGCTTATTCTTATTTTTTATTATCTTTCTTTCTTTATAATAATATATATATATATTATCTCTGCTCCTCTGCGAGCTAGTGACTGGAGCATAACGATAAATAAAGGGCAAAGTTGGATCTTACTGTATCTGCCTACTATATAAATTTTCCAGGTTCAAATGGCCTGGTGTCACCCTTGTATGGCAGTTATGGTAAGATGCAGATCCATCCTGGCCGTTATAATATATATATATATTTTAACAGATAACTATGGTTAACCTTCCCAATTGCCAAAACTTTAACCAGATTCCAAAATATGTGTGCTCATTAATCATGGCTAAAATTTTTGCTTAAAATTATTACTTAACACAATTTCTACAAAAACATTCCTTGTTAACTGTTTTAAATGAAATCTGGATCCCACTTGTATGTTAAGTAGTAGTCATCCAGAAGATATGATACACATTTTTGAAGCATGTCCATACTTCTAATATTTGTGATACTTCATATTCCACAAGCAAATAATTAATCTAAAAGAATTGCTTGAAAAAAATATTAAAATTTTTAATCCATATAATGCCATAGTATTAAACTATTAGAACCATATGGCTTGATCACTGTTCTGTCATTTTCGACAGTAAAAAATATAATGTTCTAAAAATATAATAATAGAGTGGTATAATATATATTTATATGTACTAATATATATATACCCAGAAATACTATGAGAAAAATTTGGCAAAACAATATTTTTCTTACTTGTTCATTATTTTAAATGATATAAATTATACTTTAAAACTGAATCATTTTACCTGCCTTCAAACACTAGTCATATTGGCTATATTTTATAAGTTGTGCACCATATATCATATAAACCCCCCCCCTCATACATATGTTAATACTTGTACATAATTAGTAATTAATAATGTTTATTTTATTAAAAAAATATACAGCCTTTTTTACATATCAAAAATTTTTTATTCCATATTTTTGTACTTATATACCAAATATGCATTGAAAAAAAGCGAAATTGGACAAAGATAAATGTGGATTCCAGATTAGTGGAGAATATGTCAATAATCTTAACCATATATATAATTGTCACACACACAACTGAAATATAAAGATCTCAACATCTTTATTAGAAGATGTAAAGAGCAAAATGACAAGATGGAATTATGGCCAAATACGAAGAAAAGAAAACATTATTACATTGTCAGGGGATTGGCATCTTTTTTCTTCTTGTATTATTCATCACATAACAATGAATCCAGTATTCAAGAGATGTACAACAAACATGGGGTACAATTAAACTTAATGAAAAGGTTTTTAGATGTATGGTCATATTTTTAAAAATGAAGATCAATAATTGTTCAAACTATGGGATCTTATTTCTATGGATGTGAAAATTAGAGACTGAAAAAGAAAAAGGTAATGGTGCTTTGATCTGAGGTACTGAAGATTTGTGAGAATTCCACAGTCAAATAAAAAAAATTAATAAGTTGATCAAATCAGGCTACTTATCTTTATTAAAACACAAATAACTAAGTTAAATTTTTCAGATTTGATTGCATTATGAAGTGTATAATGCTCAGAAAGGTTAGTGATGAAAGGAAAAGAGAAAGACTAGCAATATTGATGAAGTTTATCTTCACAAAAATGAATGTACCTTTGAGTAATTTGACATACAAAAACAAATGATAGGCCTTTGACTTTAGAATTTCCTCAAAGCTAAGGGTGTCCTCAACCAAAAGTCCTCCATACTTTTCTTTTATATATTTTTCAATTTATAACATCTCCTATTCCTTTCTATGCAATTCATTAGATCTTTTATCATTTCATTGGTTTTCATCTCTTCCTGGGATTTTGCTTTTGTTTATTCTTCGAACACGACTATATCATTTCAATCTTCTTTTTTCAACAATTATTGTTCTATTTTTTTTGTTAGTTCACTTCTCTGATTCTTGATTTATTCTTTTCATCCAATTTTAATGTTTTCATTTAAGGTCTTCCAATAATTCATTTCTGTGTCCATTTCTGTTCACTTTTTTTTGTGATTACCCATATCTCCATATGATAGAATACCAGAATATAATTTTGTCTTCATCAATATATTATTACTATATAAAACTGAGTTCATTCATAATGGTTTCCTGGAAAAAAGGCTATTTCTTTAAATATCAGGAATTGAAAATTTTTGTAGATTTCACTTGAAGATGAATCGCACAAATCATACCAGATTTGAAGGAGCAGGAGTAATCAAAAATGTGTTCTGGTTTATCTTATATTTTTACAATATTATTTTGATTTATCAAAAATTAAGAATGGTCTTGAGTTAGTTAAAGATACTCTTATAATTTTTTCACCATTAATAATAAAAAAATAGAATTATAACTTTCATGTTACCATCTTTTCTAGAAGTTTTCAATGCAACACGGATAATTTTATAGTGTTTTCTAGTTGTTATGTTTAGTCCATATATATAATGTGAATCATGGATTTTGATGTTGCAGAGTACAATACTTTCCTTATTGTTGGTCAATGTTGTGCAACAATTGCAATCATTTTTTGTTTTGTGATCAGTCAATTACCTGATTAATCTAGATGAATTGTTCAGAAAAAAAAATCTTCAATATGTAAAAAATTATCCAAACTGTGTTTGAAATTCCAGGTTGTGGACACAGCAGAAGGATATACTAACCATTATATCAAAAAGCCAATTTCATGATGCAATAATTTAGTACAATGGTTGAGTGACAAATTCAAAGCAAAGATTACTGGATGAATTCCCAAATAAGGAAATAAATAAGTCAAACTGTTTTGCGTAACCTGTTAAAGAGATGCTGAAACCCACAATCTTCAAATTAATTGGCTCTATAGTTTTTATATTTATTTACTAATAGTTATCAGATTCCAGGTGAGGGAATAAAACCAGCTTGATTAATAGAATGGGATTGCTGTTATGTTTAATCTGCTGCTTATTTGAACTCATTACCTAGCGAGGAATTGACTATACCATTATTTTGTATTATTTATTTAGTCCAACAATAATTAGATAAAACAAACATTGATTTTCTATGTATAATTTTTTTTTTCATGTGTTATAGCATCGGCCAGGATTCGAACCTGCTAACCTGGGACAACTCCTAGTAAGGCAGCTGTGCTGACCTCTCGACCATCAACGCTTGACAATAAATATTATAATTGTATTAGTTTCTATACAATAATCCACTATAAACTAAATTTTTGACTGTATGCGAATATATGTTCTAGATCACTTTTCTAAATAAGTGTTTCAGTTTGTAAAATTTTTCTTTTTGAACTCTGCTATGATTTAATTAAATGTCATATGTATTTATAAATTAAAATCCTTCTCTTCTATATAATCAGATCTAAATTGAAGGGACTATCCTGAAATAAGTCATCAATAAAATAAAAATATATTTTGTTACACACATGTAAAGATGGATCCAACAATCATGAAGCAATTAATAATTGTGTATCTTTTATTATTTTAAACCTGTATTGCAGTTCTTAATTTATTAGTGAAAATTAGAAAAAAATTTACAACTAATGGAGTTTAATAATGCTCATAGGCTAAATGAATTTACAAGTAATCATTAAAGTCAGTCAACATTTGAACAATCCCAGTATCAATAAAAATCTCAATCTGTTGTCAAGGCAACAGATTGGGATTGTTATTGGAATTGTCTAAGTGTTGACAGATTTTAAATAATGGAGTTTTACTGATGAATAAAAATAATTGTCAATCAAAAGAATAATGACTTTTGGATTGCCTTCTTTATGGACGTAATACTTATTTTATCAAAGTATCTTTAATGCGCATGTAAATATATACCCCTTAAGCATGCTATAAATTACAATATTTTTATTCTGTACTATCTCCATAACTTGTGTGAGGTTCACAAATTTCGACTCTAGAATTATTCCTGCTCCTTTCGTCCTTTTTGAACAGTATTTTAAATTTTTGTATTTCGTGTTTCATTCGTTTAGAAGTGAACAATATTACCAGAATCAATAGAGACTGAATTATTTCTACAGCAAAGGCCACGTATAGAAGTCCACTGTTATTTATGGTCTTAGCAATTAGAATGATGATGTAAGATATACCTAATAATCCTGCTAATCGCCATAGGAAATGTAAATGAAATTTGTCATCATTTGTAAAATTTCGTAAATTATCTCGTTTTATTTCTAAAATTTTTCTAATACTATAAATAAAAAAAAATAAATTTGAAATATAAATAGCTATTATTGGTAAGTAATAAAATAATATAGTAGAATAATCACTCCATATGCGGCAATTCACCAGTGAATAGCGATAATGAAATTTACTTTCTGGGTCGACGGAATTTTGTACAATAATATCTAAAAACACTAGAATAGGCGGGATAATCCATGCAATTATGCTGTAATAAAGAAACTTCTGTCCCGGTTCAATGCTGTCAAATGTTCGCAAACCAAAAGCGGAGAATATGTGAAAACCAATAATAAAAGTCCAGATAAACAGCGCTAACATCGCCCAACGGTGGATAAAGTAAACTATAAAACAAAGTTGTATATTAAAATTAGAGTTTACAATTACTAAATCGAATATTTTTTCTATGAACATCGCAAATGCAAGACTTAAAATAATAGATAAAGGGAACGTCCTAATGGGTTTGAAAATGAGTCCAGAAAATACACAGAATGTTCGTAAGATTAAAGTTATACTTTGAGTAACAAGTGCATAAATATACATAGCCGAATATTTATGTTTAAAGTGAGTGCTTGGTAGACAAGCTTCGACATCTAAATTTGCCTCAGAGATATTAGTGTTATTTGAACGTTTTTCCAAACAGGTTATAGAATCGTAAATTACAGAAGGGAGGCCGCAAATTGTTAAATTATGCACCGTAAACATTGCAACATCGTATTCGTAAATACGATTAAAGCTATATTTTTGCATAGATTGCAAAGGTTTACGTTCCAAAAGTTTAACCTGATGTCTTTCTTCCGCACAGGGTACTTCATCTCCATAAAAACACAAATTATTATAATTTTGTAAAATGGAAAGTATTCTCATATCTCCTCCAAGATTATCATTATAACCAGCGAGAGTTTCGGAGAAAAATAACACTTCTTTGGCCAAATCCCAGTTCACTGTATCAATACTCCAACAGGTTGAAGTTAAAATCGGAACCACTTCAAGTAGAGAACATATTAGTGCGTGATTTGCATTTATATCTGCTCCGTCAACAGTGTTTTTTATCCACAATAATGCTTGCTCTTCAGGTTTCTCATCTGGATTGCTTATAATAGCTGCTGTCATACAAAAAAATTCTCTCGTGTCGTTTCCGAATTGATTTTCGTTATAATCTAAAAAACTACTACCGTATGAAAGTTTTAAAACCATTAACATAAAGTTCGCCGTTAAAACAGATTTAAAAGGCTCCATTTTGAACATTCGATTCAATTTAAATTCATGCTTCCCAGTGAAAGTAGATGACTTTTAATAAAAGTTTAATAAAAGATCTTTTGTTTTTTTTTAAAAAGAGAGAATTTTAACAGTGAGATAAAAATATTTTTTTAGATATTTATGCAAATTTAAAAGAAATTAAAACGATTCTATGATAAAATTTCACCTCCGGCCAAAACTAAATCGAGTATTGATTGCATCATAATAAAGTGTGTCCCTTTTAAAGTATTAGAAGAAACGAAAAAACTGAACTGCTTCTGTTACATATAACTTTTATATATCCGTGTTTATTCACGAAATTTTAAGTAATTATTTAATTGCGATAATTTAAAAATCAAAATACAAAAAGAAATAATTATACAAAATAGTTGTTTACCTGTCAATAATAAATACATATACTTTTGATTTTTTCGATTAGTCTGACATCTAGTGATAAACATTTCTAAAGCCGTAATTAACTTATACATAATGGTACTGAACGTCTAATTCTTGGAAAGAGAGAGATAAAAGGGGTGGAATTAACTTTAAATTTTAAACTTGATGCAGAATATCCTATTTGCAGTAAACAAATATTTTATCAGTTGTTTGTTATAGTAAAGAAATAATTGGATTTTCTTTGCTTTTGTTTTGATCGTCTACTTTCTTAAAATATATGCTTGTAATGTTTAAAATATATGTATATATTTTCAGGTATATATATACTCAGTCTATTAACCTCAATATGCTGTTACGTCGACATAAAATGAAATACAAATAGATTAATATTCATTTTAAAGTTAAATACGTTTGATGGAGGGGAGGGAAAAAAGTTATCAAACTCGTAACTATTTCAAGCATAGGATATATTAATGCGTGATTTGAATTTATAATATTGTTGATAATAAATTTTTTTTATTCACAACAAGGCTTGCTTTCCAGTTTTTCATCTAGATTGTTTATAATAATTGCTATCATAAAAAAAAAAAAAATCTGTCGTTTTCTAAATGATTTTCGTTATTTTAACAGAAACATTTACCGCTTAAACGTTAACCATAATTTATATAAATGACTTATTAATATTAAGTTCAGTGTTATAGCCAGCTCTAAATATTGAACTGCTATAATAATTTGTTAAGGGTAGTAAGCAAGGGCTAGCTATGACCGAATGCAAATTAGTAACATACTTTACAACCAACTTATGATTATGGTCCTCTATAGCTTTTCAAAAAATTGTAGTTCTATTTGGAAAAAAACAAAACAAAAAAACGTCAACTACTAAGTAGACGAAACTGCTATTGTGGTGTCGAATAATCTATTATGAAAATGGCATTAGGAGAATAGGTTTTTGAAGATTTGATATAAGCAATGCAAAAAAACCCAGAAGAAGTATTGAACATTGTTAGGGAGTTGGGGCATAACAACTTAGTGTATCCAGCTGAGGATTAGAGAGGAGATAAAAGAATTTAAATCAAATGGAAATTTTTTGCTATAATTAAATGGTTGAATATCAATTCACTATGTATCCATTTGTAGCTGCAGCCTTTTTATTCGTTGAAGAAAGTTACTGTTAATATTGTAGTTTTAAGTAAATCTGGAGAGATGTAATTTATTCTCACAGTGCCAGTAATATTAATTATACGTTTATCAAATTTGGTGATAGAACTGTCAAATCACTTTGTAGATAATAGTTTTACTGAGATTTGGTTAACGGAGATTTTCAAGCACCCTTCAACTATCCACACTATCTCATACTATTGATACACATGACCACACATATGTAGAAAAGGTAAATAATCAGATGTGTGTGGACATGTTTATCAGTGGTATGAGATAGTGTGGATAGTTGAAGGGTGCTTGAAAGTCTGAGTTCAAATCCCCTATATTTGCAATTAAGCTCCAGGTTTTTAAAGAATGCCTGTATTTCAAATATTTTACTAAATTCACTAATTTCTTTTGATATTCATATTATGATTTATTCTATAACTGACATCATCTTCCAGTGTTTTCATTTCATACGAACCCCAGCTGTAAGCTAATTGTGGGTGGAGTAAGTTTGACACGTGTAAATCAAAATATAACAATTTACTATTGATAAATACTGAAAATGTAATAGAGATATGTTTGAGAAATTGTAACCTAATCAAGTGATGAGTGCTGGCTCAGCATGAAATACATCTTGGGGAGCATCTATATCTTAAAATGTCTATCCATATGTTTGAGTAAATGTTATTAAGTACATTTATAAAATATTATTATTATTACTACTACTATTACTATTAGAATAGCAAATAGTCCTAAAAAAATAAAAGCAGTTTATATAATTCTAGACTCACTTGTTGAAATACTGTCTACAAATGTATGATCTTCATCAAATTTTAAGTTAGACAGTTGTTGGCAGAATGAGGATAGCAAATTTATGAATTAAAAGTTCCAGGTTCTAATTGAAGCAAAAAAAAAGAGAGATCAATTTGATTGTTTCTTTGTCTCCCATTTTTGGTAATTAAATTTCACACAATTTCCTAAACATCTAATAAATATAGTAACGAACACCAAACAAAATTATTATAGTATCTTCTACTCAAGATTCACTTTAAAACAATCATTTTAAAATGATGGAAGCTATTTGAGAATCCAATTTGATCTTCTTGCTAACAGTCTAAGCATTGTGTATTCTAAATCCAGTTGTTCTCTTTCTTATAGGAAACCATAAAACTAGATTTATATAAAAATTTTTGAAGTATGAAGAACTCTTTCTCCTAAACTGATTTTTACACATTGTATCTACTAATTTTATTCTACACTGATTCATTCAGTTTTGTAGATCTATCATTAACTAAAAAAGTTCCTTAAATATATTACTCTAGCTTAGGATAGAGAGTAGGATGAAGCTAAACACTATTTGAAACATGAATAAGCACATGAGGGTTCATGTAATGCTATTGTTGGTATTAAGTTTCATAGGCAAAGAATAGAAAGATCCTACTATTGTTATAAAATTAAAATCTCAAAATAGATGAAAAATTAATATAACCATATATAAATAATATATATAAATTAATATATATAACCATGTAAGTGTTAGTCAGAAGTTGAAATCTAAGGCTTTGATTACATTTGAGATTATTAGCATAAATGATATAAAGAAGTAAAAGATAATTGCTTTATGCATAAATGTATTAGAATCCTAGTTTTCACTGATGAAGGCATGATCCAGAAACCTGTTGGTCTGGAGATGGAAATATTTCCAACCTTATACCATCCTCTGTAGAGTAGAATAAATATAATCATTCCTAATTATATGCTATAAAAGAAAGTTACTTTATTAAGTTGCATTTGTAATAGTATTTACTAACTTTGAGACTATTCAAAATGATAAATTTTATTGCAGGCCTTGTAACTCCTCCCTCCTCTTCATATTTCTCTTTGTAGAAATCCTTTTTGATTTCAACAACATTTCTAAACTACTGTGAAAATTGAACTGAATATTTATCTTAATAATATAAAAGATTCTGTTATAGTCCTTCCTTCTCTCAGCATTGAACTATTCCAGGTGCCTCCTTATCTGATCGGATTAAGCATTGTTTGCCACAGGCCAATAGGCTGATGTATAGATAAAAACATAGCCAATGGTTATTACAGGCCAATAAGCAACGATGCTTGCTGAATCCAAAGATTTTCAATAAGGTCAGGGATCTGGCTATAAATAGTCAACCTTTGTGAGAATCAGGGAAGAATGTTTGTCTAACCTGAAAAGACTCTTCATGTTCTCCCAGGGAAACTGCTAACCTGAACAGCAGCAAGTATTCCCATTGATAGCACTACGCTATTTAGTCTACGCAGCTAGGCATGTCCCACAGAGACCGGATGCTGCTAAGACTACTGTTGGCTTGAGGCAAGCTGTCTTGTACAGCTGGAAGAGCCATACACCCTACCCATGAGGCAAGCCATCAAGTGTAGCTGGAAGTGGTAGGCAGAACCCAGAGTTTACATTAAGCTACAATATAGCCATCAAGTGTAGCTGGAAGTGGTAGGCAGAACCCAGAGTTTACGTTAAGCTACAATATTCAACATTGTAAATATTCTCTTGTATATATACTGTATATTGTATTATATATATTTGTAGATATAATAAATATATTAATTGTAATACTTGTCTTAGTATTATTTTCTGTAGGTTGGGTCTGTTTTCCAGACCAGACATAACAGATTCATTAATGTTTAACATTTTCTTTTAAAATTGGAGATGCTAAAATAAGTAAATTATGTTAAGAAAGTAGCAAGCAATGGCAAACTAATACCAATAATTAAGGGAGATGATAGATTATAGTATTATATTACTTCTTGGCCTATCTCCAGTAGAAAACTTAACATAAATCCAGTTAGCATTTTTAAATTTCATCTTAGAACCAAGAAACGTTCAACAATACAAATATACCTTCCAAATGATTACCCTTGATTTAAGTTGTCTGTGGGAGAAATGATTTAGTATCAATAGATTATCAGATAATAGTAAAAACATGTTAATAATTTTTATTAGTCATTCATTAGGCTAGAGATTATCGATTTAACGAGTAATATTTCTGTAGCACAATTTTCACTACACCATTCTCACTCAAGATAGGAGCTGATTTCTATCCTCTTTTAACATCTTATGGAGGTATGTAATCATAAACATATAACCAAAGACATACAAAAGATGTATGATCCTCAAGATGTACGTTTCGTGCTGAGCTAACACTCATCAGTTGACCCAGATCACATTCTCGTACACATATCTTTATCATTGTTCAGTATATATAGATTGGGAATTTTTTCACACATCTGTGGTCATATGTTTATGATTACACCCTCTTCATAAGGTATTAAAGGTGGATAAAGTCCTTATCTTGTATGAGAGTGGTGTAGTGAAAATTACTCTATACAAATAATAAATAAAAACATCTTTTGTCAAAACAAAACATAAATCAGAGATATATTTTAATGGGATGACTTCCTTTTACTTGGCATTAATTGGCATTCTAAAGTAAATGCACATTGCTTAAATTCATTTATTTTAAAAGTTGATAATCTATTTGTATAATTCAGAGATTACTGTAAAAATTGAAATCTCCTATAAATGCAAAAGGTATAAAAAGGTCTGAAAGAGAAGGATGGAACAATTTGTATTCATCATCATCAACCATTATCAATCAACTGCAGGATGAAGGTCTCTCCAAGTTCAATCCATCTTTTCCTATTTTTAGCTTCTCTTCTCCACATCACCCCTGCACACTTTCTTATTTCATTCATCCATCTCACATGTGGTCTCTTTCTGGGCCTTTTACAATCTCTTGGAATCTAGTGTAAAATTTCAATTGTCCATCTATTATCATTTCTTCTAGCAATATGTCCAGCCCAACTCCAGTATTTTAATTTTTTCAATGAGGTCAGTAACACCTGTTTGTTCTCTTACCCATACATTGTGTTTTCGATCTCTTCTTGTTACTCCCAACATGCATCTCTCCATACTTGTTTGAGTGGTCTGAACTCTCTGTATTGCTCTTCTATTAAGTGTCCAAGTTTCAGATCCATAAGTAAGAACTGGCAAAACACATTTATTAAAAACTTTCCTTTTAAAACACATAGGCATATTCCCTTTTAGTATCAAGTTATTTCTACCAAAAGCACTCCAACCAAGTTTAATTCTATGATTAATTTCATCGATTATGTTTCCATCTGTATTAATAATCTGATCAAGGTATTTGTAACTGTTAACTTCTTCTAACTCATCATAATCAATCTTTATTTTCATATTTTGAGAAAATCTATTAATCATTACTTTAGTCTTTTTAACATTTATCTTTAGACCTAATTTCCTACTTTCATCTGATAACTCCTGCAACATTTCCTGTAACTCTAAAGCATTATTTGCAAAAACACCTACATCATCTGCAAAATCTAAATGACTTAAATAATCTCCATTTACTTTCACTCCTTTAGCTTCCCATTTTAATCCACAAAATACTTCTTGCAGCACTGCTGTAAAAAGTTTTGTAGATATGGAGTCACCCTGTCTTACATCTTTTCAATATTGATTTTCCTATTATCATTATGTAATCTAATTGTTGCTGTTGCATTTTTATAATATTCTTTAAAATATGACAATATCCTGGATCTACACCTTGATGGTCCAATGCTTTAATCACTGAAGAAATGTTTATAGAATCAAATGCCTTTTCATAATCTACAAATCCTAAGCATAATGACAACTCATATTCATTTGTCCTTTCTATAACTTCTCTCAATACCTGGATATGATCTACTTTACTAAAACCACTTTTAAATCCAGCTTGTTCTCTTGGCTGGTGGAAATCCAGTGTTTTCTGTAGATGAGTTGTAATTATCTAAGTAAATTTTTTTTATAAAACTGATAAAAGAGTGATAGGTCTGTAATTTCTAATATATTCTTTATCACCTTTTTAAAATATTAATATTGCATTCTTCCAATCATCTGGTAAGCATCTTTATCATTTAGACATTTGGTATATAACTTAGCTAAAAAAATTTCTATTTCTTCACCTGCTTCTTTTAATATATCAATTATAATTCCATTATTACCTGGAACCTTCCCTTTCTTCATAAATTTAATTGCATGTCTCACTTCCTCATTCAAAATCAATTCGGAAGATATAATAGGTATAGGAGGCACTTGTTCTTTACTACTATGTAATTCTTGATAGAAGTCTTCTACACATTTCATGTTGTCATCTCTCTTTTTAGTAATAATGCCATCTTGTTTTCTTATTGCAGATATAAATTTCTTACCAATACCAAAATGTTGTTTTACACTTTTTAGACTTTTATTCTCTTCTACAGCTTTCCTTGCTAGTTCACAATTATACTTTCTAATATCATTTTCAACTCTTTTTCGCACCATTTTACAAAATTCGAGATATTCAATCTTGTATATCCTCATATTCCTTCTTTTCTTCATGAATTCTTTAGTCTCAGTAGAAATTTTATTGGTCAATTGCTGCTTTTTTGTACCAGCTATCTTTGTTGCAGTTTTTAAAAGTGTGTCAGTTATTTTCCTATTAATGTCATTCAAATCTGAATCAAGTTCCAAATCTACTAATACTTGAAACCGATTTGTAAGTTCTAATTTAAATTCATTATAATGTTTCTGAAGATTAAAGAATATCAATTAAATATTGTTTTTCTTAATAATTTTTGTCTCTGTAGTTTTGCATTAACATGTATCTTACATCTTATTAAACAATTCAAAACAAAGCAAAACTCTCCATATAGTAGTTCCATCTTGTGCTAACAAGAGCAATCAATGGATGCCAGAAGGCTTGTGCATATAATCCCTATCTAGTGCCTACTCATTCAATATCCCCAGACTAGTTTCTGGCTTGTGGCCTTCATCAGTGAGGAGCCTTGGATCTGAGAGCACTGCACCTAGATCTTAGGATCTAATGCAACCCTCCAAGCACCCACCTTTTAACTCTATTTAACTACACAACTATGAGAATGAAATTGAAAACACAATTAATGTTTTCAATCCAAGCTCAATAGCTTATATAGGCATATGGATCTGAACTCAATTCAGCACCCATACATTTTGGTGTCTTTGGCTCTTTAACAACCATAGACACCACTATCCTATTAGGCAGGATTGGTGTTAAACATTACATGATCACTATCTCATACTAGCACATAATTGTTATTAAACAATTCAAAACAAAGCAAAACTCTCCATTAGTAGTGCCATCTTGTGCTAACAAGAGCAATCAATGGATGCCAGAAGGCTTGTGCATAAAATCCCTATCTAGTGCCTACTCATCCAATATCCCCAAACTAGTTTCTGGTTTGTGGTCTTCATCAGTGAGGGTTGCATTAGATCCTAAGATCTAGGTGCAGTGCTCTCAGATCCAAGGCTCCTCACTGATGAAGGGCACAAGCCAGAAACTAGTCTGAGGATATTGGATGAGTAGCCACTAGATAGGCATTTATGCACAAGCCTTCTGGCATCCATTGATTGCTTTTGTTAGCACAAGATGGCACTACTATATGGAGAGTTTTGCTTTGTTTTGAATTGTTTAATAACAATTATGTGCTAGTATGAGATAGTGATCATGTGATGTTTAACACCAATCCTGCCTAATAGGATAGTGGGGTCTATGGTTGTTAAAGAGCCAAAGACACCAAAATGTATGGGTGCTGAATTGAGTTCAGATCCATATGACTATATAAGCTATTGAGTTGGATTGAAAACATTAATTGTGTTTTCAATTTCATTCTCATAGTTTTGTAGTTAAATAGAGTTAAAAGGTGAGTGCTGGAGGGTTGCATTAGATCCTAAGATCTAGGTGCAGTGCTCTCAGATCCAAGGCTCCTCACTGATGAAGGCCACAAGCCAGAAACTAGTCTGGGGATATTGGATGAGTAGGCACTAGATAGGGATTTTATGCACAAGCCTTCTGGCATCCATTGATTGCTCTTGTTAGCACAAGATGGCACTACTATATGGATAGCTTTGCTTTGTTTTGAATTGTTTAATAACAATTATGTGCTAGTATGAGATAGTGATCATGTGATGTTTAGTGGTTTATCTTACATCTTACTAATCGATGATCACTTCCTATGTTAAATTTATTAAGAACATTACAATCTTGAAATATGTATTTTCTGTTAGTCAAAATATATCCAATTCTGCTGTACCTTCATTTGGATGCTTGCATGTCCATTTTCTTTTAACTTATTTCTTAAAAAAAGAATTCATAATATAAAGTTTTTCTTTTTCTGCAAACTCCACAAGTCTATGTCCTCTCTCATTTCTGTTACCATAACCAAAATTACCTACAACATTTTCATCTTTCATTTGTTTACCAATTCTAGCATTAAAGTCTCCCATAATAATTTTTAAAATGTTGTTTACTCTGATCAAAAGCCTTTTGTACATCCATGTAAAAATCTTTTATAACTTCATCACTATGAGAACTTGTTGGGGCATAAACATGAATTATCTGCATTTGGTATCTGCTATTAAGTTGTAAAACTAATCTTGCCACTCTGTTCGATACACCATAAATCTCCACAATGTTATTCTTCCATTTTTTTTATTTATAATGAATCCTACTCCACTTGTATTTCCAATATTTGTGCCTTTATAGTAGAGTATATGTCTATTTTTTAAATCAATTGTTTCTTCACCTTTTCTTCTAACTTCACAAAGTCCAATAGTGTCCCATTTAATAAAAGACAATTCTTCTTCTAACTCTTGCAATCTTCCTTCACTTGAAAGTGATCTGCAGTTGTAAGTACCTAAATAAAAAGTTGTCATCAAATGGAAGCCTGAGTCTGCAATCAGGGGATTTTTAGCACCCTCCGCCCTTGGCCACCAACTGCTGCCTTGGTTGGTGACTTTACAGCCTCCTGGGAATAAGGGCCATGATTTATTTTTGTCTGTCATGATTGTATATGTTGGAAAAAATATTCTTAAACTCAGAGGTAAAAATCCAATAAACTTACCATGCTGGCTAATGCGTGTTGGTGAGCAGCCCATCCATGTTCACATATTATATGAATAATCACATAGTAATAACAGCTGCAATGACAAGAACGTATGGAGTGGACATTAGGAATTTTCCCTGCTCGGTTTCTTTAATGCCTCCAAGAGGAATCAAAGGGTCTCCTTTCAGTTAATAGCAAACTCCTTTCTGCAGCCACAATTTGTATTAAAGATCTATAAATATTCTCAATCTAAATAGAGAATACAATTTCATTTAATTTATATAAAACAAGTTTACTTTACAAGATGGCTTATAACAAGAAAATCATATTATGTTTAAAATGCTTTTTATTAAGAATCAATGTAAAAACAGGAATTTTAAGATGCCCATTGCTAGAATAATAATAGGCCATTTCATGAAATGCAATAACATCAACGTTGTACTGAACAATTAATTTGCGACTATCTCTACTTTTGATTTAGATATATCGTCAATGTTAAATTAATTTTATTATATTTCATAGATAAAGTTGATATTCTGTAGATGATATACTGGGCAATTGAAGGTTTCATAACTGTCTATAGTTAAGATAAAATTTTGACAGAGGCAAGCAAAAGAATCTTTTATATTGAAATACACTTGCTAATAAAATTATTATGAATGACATATATATAATATTATAAATTGATATCTGTTTTGCTTCAAAATAATATATGTAAATTTATAAATAAATATAAATTTATAAATAAATATTAGAAAATCCAGTACTTAAAAGTTTATAAAAATATATCTATAACCGTCACTTAGAAGCGCTTTCAACTATCCTTGTAGTTTTTAGCGCTTTCAACTATCCTTGTAGTTTTTATCAACTAATACTCTTAAAATGTCAGCTTTCCCATAATTCCATGATCTTAACGTTTGCTGCTTGCCTATTAATTAAATCTTGCTTGTATTTGTATATTAACATTGCTTCCTTAATTTTTCTTTTATTATTATTTCTTTCAGTTTCCCTTATTTTTACTTTACTATAATTAAAATCAAAACCATATATACATGATTTATTATGATCATAAAAGACAGAAGCTGATAAATTATCATTATTTTTATAATTTTGTTTTGTATTTTGAACCCTTTTTAATAATAACAAGTGCTCTTTTGTTCTTTTTTCCAATGTGCACCTTGATTCAAAAACTAAAACTTAGTATTTAATTATAATTAATAAGAAACCTTAAATTGTGTAGTTATTGTTAGGTTAGAACATTCTAATATAATTGTAAAGATTGAGCTAGGATTTTATTCCCATATTAGGATATTATGTTATAGCGATAGTGTACAATACATGTACAAAAGTTTGATAATTGTGGCTTCTATCGTTATCAGATGTTGCAAATATGATATACTATACTGTAATTTATATTTTGAATAATTTAAAACCACATATATATTATTTATGATTTATGATCTTTTTATTAAATAATCAACATAAACATATAATATTTGAAATATCTAAATATATTTCCAGCTATAACATTTAAAATTTTCAAATGAATAAAATAAAAAGTCCATTAAAGAAATAAAACGTTTGCTGAATAAAGATATAAAATTTATAATTATATATTGGATTACTTTCATCATCTACAATTAATTGTTAATATAGGGGATTTGAACTCAGACTTTTAATTATCTTTCAGCTATCCACACTATCTCATATCACTAATACACATGATCACACACATGTAGAAAAGATCAATAATCACAAATACATATATTTCTTGCTGAACCAGTATATATCCGTTGGTTCAGATTATCATCTCTCACACATATATACTAACTGATGAGTGCTGCTTCAGAACGAAACATGATCACACACATGTAGAAAAGATCAATAATCACCAATACATGTATTTCGTGCTGAACCAGTACTCATCTGTTAGTTCAAATTATCATCTCTCACACATATATACTAACTGATAAGTGTTGGTTTAGCATGAAACATGATCACACACATGTAGAAAAGATCAATAATCACCAATACATGTATTTCATGCTGAACCAGTACTCATCTGTTGGTTCAGATTATCATCTCTCATATATATATACTAACCGATGAGTGCTGTTTCAGCATGAAATATGTATATTGATGATTATTGATCTTTTCTAGTGATATGAGATAATGTGGATAGTTGAAAGGTGCTTGAAAGTCTGAGTTCAAATCCCCTATATTTACATTTAGGTTCCAAGTATATGAAGAGTGTCGGTATTTCAAATTAATTGTTAAATAGAGAAATTCAAATTTTATTTAAACTTCTCAAATATATTCAAGTTAATGGTGGGGCAGAGATTAATATATAACTCTATGTTTTGACTCTTGTTATTTTCCTTTCTTTTTCAGATAATACTAGCATAGGAATCAAATCTAGAACAGATAGATTCTTGAATATTAAATTTAAGATGACATTTCAACGAGTCCTTAAAGACCAATAGTAGAAATTTACTTATTTATGAAGATCCTCTGATTTCTCGATTTTTTTCTTCTAAAAGGCAAGATTAATGAGTGGTTTCCAAATATTATGAATTCATCTGAACTTTAATATATAGGGTACATGAGCACAGACTTTCACACAACCCACTACTCTCCACACTATCTCATAACACTGACACACTTGAACGCCTATATGTAGCAAAGATAAATAATCACCAATATACGTATTTCATGCTAAACCAGCAATCATCAGTTGGTCCAGATTACCATCTCTACACATAAATGCTATAAGTGCTCAGATATATATTAAGATAGCCAAACCTTATACTTTAATGGACAGGCTTCAATCCATTCCACACTCCAACTCTTCAGCCGTCCATCCAATTGAAAATCTGATGATGGAACGCTCAAAGGCCACCCTGAGGCCGAGATTCTTGCCACACCCATGTTGGCCTAAGATCAATCTGACCCCTCATGTACAGGACATAATCCATTTAATATATTTACAAGGGATGGGCAGACATCTCTATTATGAAATTACTGAAACACACAGGCTTATTACATACCTATGTCTATATATGTAATATATAGGGTATATGAGCACAGATTTTCGTCCCACACACCACTCTCCACTCTACCACATAACACTGATACACTTGAACACATATATGTTGAAAAGATAAATAATCACCAAAAACGTATTTCATGCTAAATCAGCAATCATCAGTTGGTCCAGATTACCATCTCCACACATATAGGCTATAAGTGCTCAGATATATATTAAGTAGCCAATCTTCATATTTTAATGGACAGGTTTCAATCTACTCCCCACTCCAACTCTTCAACCATCCATCCAATTGAAAATCTGATGATGGAATGCTCAAAGGCCACCCTGAGGCCGAGATTCTTAAAAAATCGGAAAAAATCAGAAAGGATACTCATATATAAATATGAAAAATTTCTACTAACTGTTGAATAAAACTAAATTTAGCATTTAAAATCTAAAGGTCCCAGGTTTGTATTGACATTGGTCAGGCTAGCAATTAAAGAAAAGAGGAGAATACTATTTCTAATACTGTGCTATATATATTAAGTTGTGTGCTATTGCCGACTGTTGAATTTATATTTGAAAAGTTTAAATACAGTTAGAATTTTTCTAAAGATATTTAATAATTATTGGAAATAGTCTACTATATAGTTACAAGTAAATGCAATAATAACAAACTTTCCAACAGATGATATAAAATTGTGTAAATATTTATGATTCTGATTTTAAAAAACAAATCATAAATGCAAAGAAAAAACGAATTCTCTATATTTTAATTTCAGCATAAATATTTATTTTTCTAGTGCATTAATATAAAAAATTAGTTTTAAATATGGTATTACATTTTTTATCTATTTATTTGAATAGATTGATTTGTCAAGCGTTGGTGGCCTAGTGGTTAGCATAGCTGCCTTCCAAGCAACTGACTCAGTTTCGCTTCCCGGTCAATGCATTTGACGTATGAAAAAAAGAAGAAGGAATTAGAATAAATAAAAATGCATTAAAGAATATAAAATATTATTTAAATATCAAACTTTGATATTTAAACTTTTTGAAGTACGTTTAGGGGGCAGTATCTCCCAAGTATTTAGACTGAAGTATCCGGAAATTTACGTAAATATGTTAATCAATAATAATAAAAGTGAATAGCATATGACTATTTTTGAATTATTTAGAATATTGTAAATTATAGACTATAAAAGTATCTATTGATATAATTATGAAAAGTTTTCTTTTGAAAATGAATTATTCATTATTAAGTTGATAAAATAGGTACTGAGGTAGTAAATAAAATGAATACAGTTTGGTGATAATTTGTTTGTGCGGGATTATAAAAGAAATTATATAAAAGTGCTAATAATATTGCACCTATTTATCAAACTTATGATTAAGGAATTGAATCGAGTTGGGTCTCCTTTTGTTTTAGTCGGTTAAGAAATTTTAAATTAGCGGAATATATGTTTTTTCACATAGCTGGTCTATAGCAAATTCTTGACTTAGACCTATTTTCCGGTAGATGACCCACAACAAAGCCATCTAATCATTTAATATTGGTCAGTAAATGAAATTAAACTATTATTAGCTAAACTAGAAGCTAGAAAAAAAAAAAAGGTATATCATTCAAAATTTCACCACAGACTGATTGAAAAGTCTGACACCCACTACTTTCTTCTTCATTATTTCCATGCAAAAAGAAAAGACAGAAAAACAACTATTACTAATATTATTATTACTACTACTACCACTACTGCTATTAATATACAAATAACTCCACTAGTTTATTAGTTTGTTTATTTGTTATCTTGCCAAAGCGTCTAATATTTTTTATTTCTGCCGTCAGAAATATCTTCTCAATGAAATGAATCGCTATTGCCCCCTTTTAGATTATCTTAAAACTATTTTTTATTATGTTAATGAGGTCTGCCTCTTCACGCTTAACTTAGCTGTAAAATACCCTCCTCCTTTTTTATTTTAAAAAAAGCAAATCCAAACTAACTATAATATAATTTTATAATAGTAGAGTTTATATTATTACTTCCAGCAAATTAAAAACATTGATTGGCATTATGATTTTTGCCATCTTATATTAAGAATTTTTTAAAGCATCCTTACAATTTTTTTGTCTAATATCTTTATGAGCTTTATAGTGAGTTAAATTCTCACTTTGTTAAAATAATAGTTTTATAAAAAGCTATACTAACAGCAGTAATCTCTTATCAATTTGTTAAAAACAGCATCCGGACATTGGGGTCTTCGTTACAGCTTATCATCGATGCCCTCGTTACAGCTTATCATCGATGCCCGTCTTTCTACTTAAAAGCCACCACAATATTTTAATTGGCTCACATTATCAAAATGATAACCATCTGCACCAACGCTTGTAAAGATTTTTTCCCACTCCTTCCCGATGAATTCAGTTTATATCCTGTCGGTCATCTTTTCAACTAAAAATGACAGCTTAATTATCAGTGTATTGCAAATCCAGAAAACAAGAGGATACAGTTCTTTTTGTTTTAATCAAAAGTTACCAATCAATCTTATAATGCCTAGATGCCTATTTCAAGAAGTTTTTACTAAAATCACTGTTATAAAGGGGGAAAAAACCAGTTCACATTTTTATATACACCAGTTTTCAAATATTTCAGGTTTTACAACAGTTCTATTTCCATCTCGTAGAAACTTGTATGAAAGTGAAGTGAGAAACAATTTCAAACAGTGTCTCAGACCTAGTCAATTAAGTGAGTCAATAGTTTTGATGAAATTAATAAAAGCAATATATCAATCTTTTTTTCCTGGCAATAAAAATCATGTCTTTAGTATTTCTTGACTTTCTAAATTATGCTATCTATAGCATATGACATCAGCATTTTGGAAATATGTTGATACCTCATAAAATATAACAACACAATTTTTATTTAAACACCATCGTTTATGTTCAATTTGATATTAAAGTTTGAACATTTACACAGAGGCTAAATTCTCCATACAATAGCACTATTCACTGCAAGCCAGAGTAATCATTGGATGCATCCATTAATTACCCTGGCTTGCATTAAGTGGCGCTACTGTATGGAGAGTTTAACCTCTGTTTAAACAGCTTGTGTAAGCATAAAGAATCATGTGATGTTTAACATTAATTTAGTGGTAATTTAACTAAAGCCTCTTTTGTATCTGTTTAATGTTTTTGTAGATAAGGCAGAACTTTTAATTAAGCTCATTTTATATCAAAAGAAACATTTAAATACATAAATAATTAATTAAAAACTTAAATATGTAACGATATTGAAGAATGTTAATTTATCTTATGTTATCTGTGGAAATTTTTATGATTTTTCCGGATAATAATTGATGGAAAAAATCAACTAGTCTTTACTGAATACAGTTTATGTCATAACCAATATTAAATCTGAGATGAATTTAACTGTAATTTAATTAAAACCTTGTTTCTATTGGTTTAATGTTAGTAGACAAGACAGAGCTTTTAATCAAATTCATTTTAAAATAATCAATTAAGCATTTAAACATATATTTAGACAGTACATACACACGCACACACACACATATATATATATATTGTACTGGACACTCAATCTATTCTGTCACAGAGGACACCACCAGATCACTATGTATCTGGAAAATTTATTTACTGTGATCAGAATGAATGATGATGATGGTTTGTGCCGACTAGACTCAGTGAGAAACAAGAGATCTTAAAATTGTTTAGACAATTGAGAAATAAAAGCACAAAGACAAACGTCAGCCAAATTAAGTTTAAACATATTTTAAAAAAATTTATTAAGAGAACACTTATAAGAAAAGTTTCTAATTTAACAAATAGGATTAGCTCAGGCATGTACCAGAAAGACTAACGCAATGCTCTGGCAGACCTACTAATTTTCTAATAACGAATTATAAAGGGAGAAAGCAATATCATTCAGCAGAGGATTCACCCAAACATTGGTTTTCACTTTCAGATACTTAAACAATACGTTCTTGAAACAAATCAACAAAACCAGCGCCGGCGAGCTTTCCGAGGCCCCAAAAATGTGTCAGACTTCGAATGTCATATGTCGGTAGAAGCTGCACTTATTATTACATTTAAAATAAAGATGATTGATTTACCTCAAGAACAACTGAAAAATAGGATTGAAAATGAAAGAAAAACAATTAAAACTGGCGAATCCCAACCAAACGATTGGCGAAAATTACTCTAAGAATCCAATTAAAGGTCTCAATAGGAGACAAGTAAATCATTAGAAAAACAGTTACGTCTGCCCCAGCAATTAAATAAAATGAATTACAAATAATTATAATTAAGAAATAACTATAGGAAACAAGTTCTGAGTACACGCTCTGATAAATGTAAAGCCCCATGTAAATACAAAATAAATCTATCTGAGAGTGCGCATGAGTACGAAAATATTAAAGCTTTAAATACCTTAGCAGCATGAAAGTCTCTCTCACCTGCAATTTACAAAGGAATAAATATTATCTTCCTGCTGGCGATTTATAAAATTTCAAAGCAAAAACAATTCTAGTTTCTGCTTTCGGGAACCCAAGAAATGAAGAAACTAAATTTGCACCTGTGGAAGACTAGGAAAATCAAGTCACCAGCCAAAAGATTTTGGTGGTTTGCAAAAGCACAAACACAGTATTTAAAATTAATTATGGGCTACTAAAATAATTACAGGTAAGCATTTAAAATATACACGACTGCTAAAGCATTTATAAAAAGTTTTAGGCATAAAAATATAAAACTCACTTGTCACTCTCCAATAAACAAAAATTGAAAGAAAATTTGAAATCTTAAAACTAAGATTCCAAGACACTACAAAATACAAGAAAACCCATCAAATATTAACTATGAGGCTAAATATTGCTTATGAATACAGATTTATAATTAGATTGAGTGGAGATTTAATTAAAAGAAATTTACCCTGGGAAGTATAAAAGAAAATTTTATCTTACTGGAAAGCACAGTTCATGTAGAGTGCACATGTTTATTTTAGTCCATTTCCAGGTCCTTTGACAGTGGCAAGGTAGAGGCAGTAGGGTCTTGTTTATTTTAGGTGTTCATAGTAGGATTGAAGGAGAGTTGGCAGGAATGGGTCTATCTTTTGAATTAAACTAGCACACCATTTTGGTGATGACAGCACGTACAATATTTGACATCTTGTTGAAAGCAAAAGGATTTTAACAACTGCGAATTTTCTTGAAGGATTTAAATGTCTGAACTGCTACCAAAACTTTGGATCACAACAGGCTGCAATCAAAGTGCGTAAAAGAATACGAACTTTCACTTGAGAAACAGCTTGTCCAGTTAAGAATAAGTAACAATTATTGTGCCAAATTTTGTGGGGTCTTTTATACCTGGCTACATTTCCCGTGAATACCTTTCCTGTTGTTCAATTCTATGCCTAAGGCAGGGCAAATATTAATCTCCAACTCAATCTACTCTAAGAATTCTACCCAGGGATTATTGAAACAAAAACAACAACACAAATCAAATCTCCGCTTTTAGAATGAGTTTACAATGGCTAAAATAAAAGCAACAGGAATGTAATTAGCTGGCCAGCTTGTTTTTTAATCAAATTGATTTAAAAAAAGTAAAAACAAGTGGTATAAGAAAACTATTTTAAAAACAATTTTAAAAACATTAAACGATCTATTTTAAATATAAACGAGTAGGTGTTTTAATACACATACTCTTTTTAAATAATAAAAAAAAAATTAACATTAGATAAGATTTAACAAAAATTAAGTTTTTAATTTTGGCAGTAAAACCCTTGAATCGGATATCAATCTGGTTCAATATATATAATCCTTCGTTCAATTAGAGTGCTTTTAATTATAGGCTGAGGGAAGCTGATTTATTCTCTTTGTCCACATATATATTGAGATGTGTTAAATTTAATGTTTATATATATACATTAAAACTTGCAGGGTTTTCTAGATTTTCTTTTTGTGAAGGTATCTGTAATAAGACTATTGATATAAAAATGAAAAAAATTCCACTTAGTTTGAATGCTTTTACTCTTTAAATAAGAATATTGGATCTATAATTATAATGGTTATTTGGATTTGTTTTGGAATGAGTACTTGAAAAAAAAATTCGAATCCTTTTAAAAATCTAATACTTCATGTGGATTTGAACTTTAGATAATGTTTATTGTAAATAGATGCCCTAGCATGAATATTTGGTACACACATATTTCTGCAAATTACAGCATAAAGAATACTAGACATAAGCAGCTCTCCATTTTATTGCAATTCTTGGTATTTGAACTAGCATAGTCAGTTTATTTCTGGCTTTTGTTTTTATCCATGAGACGTGAAATTCAAAGTTGGAAGGAAAGCATATATGCTTCAGCTACCACCTTTCATTCCACTGTACTTGTCAAGCTAAAAACTTGAAATTAAAATCAGTTTAAGATTAATATCCTTGAAAAAACCCAGAAATCATCGGAGGATGAGGATTAAAATACTGAGAATAAGAATTTTTATATCCATTTGATAATCACTGATTACTTTAGCTTACACTAGATGGCAATAAAATGGAGACTGCTTTTGCTTTATAGCTAGAGTAGAGAGATACACTGTTACTTAGCATATAATTTAATATGAGATTCCGCTGGGATAAACTAAAATGCATGGATTAATGAAAAATAATTTGTAATTAAATAGAAATGATTTCATATAAAATGACTCTTACTCATTTAAAAATTCACATTAAAAAGCCATTAATTTATTAAATGGTCACCTTTCTTTTTTATGGATAATGGAATGGTTTATTGCTTGGAAGTTTATAAGAAGTTTAAGCATCAGAAGGATAAAACTCACATGTGATTAATGGGTTATGAGCTACAGAGTCTGCAACTCTACAACTGCACCAAATCATATTTGTCAGGGGGAGGGGAGGAATAATTTGATATACATGTATATTGTAAAAAAGTTGACACTATATTATACTATATTTTAGTATTGTTTTTTTCCAAACTAATTTTCTACCAAAATAATTATATCATTTAGCTATTATTCATGGTTATACATGATATAGTTTATTTAAACTTAATATATATAAATAAATAGCTCAGTTGGTAGAGCGTTTGCCTTAAATTTGATATTCAAGAATCTAAGGGTGGGGGTTCAAGTTCTAAGTGAATATTGTCACTATGCATATAGGCCAGCAATACCTGAAGAAGAGTGGAGAATAACACCTCAAAACGTTGTGTAATTACTAACCTGTATTGTCTATTTGTGTATTATTACTAATAAGTTGTTTGTATTTGGAAAGTTTAAATAAAGTTTTAAAATTTTCTATACATTCAACATATCACATCAAATAAATATAATGTTCATGTAGATAGAAGTGAAGTGAAAACTTTAAACCAAGAAAGTAAATCCACATAAAAGTTTATTCAAGACTAAAATTTGGAATACTTTTTTTTATCTGTAGTATGCATTTTGATGATGGTAATGATTCATTTAATTGTGTTATGTAACACTAAACATTGAATTGTCTGAAGAAATTGATTTAAGAGTATGGCAAAAAGCAATATTGATTAACTATTATTTAATTACGTTAACCCATTGCCCAACTTTCTTTAGGAAAAAAATTAAAACATATAGTTGTTTAATATATAACATACAGGCTACCTTTGCAAACAATGTAATATATAGGGTATTTTGAGCTCAGACTTTCACACGACCCTCAACTCTCCACACTATCTCATACCACTGATACACTAGACCACATATATCTTTTGGGCATATATGTGGTGAAGTATATCAGTGGTATAAAATAGTGTGGAGAGTTGAGAGTCGTGTGAAAGTCCGAGCTCAAAATATCCTATATATTACATTGTTTGTAGCCTGTATGTTAGACATTAAAGAGTAGCTTGAATGTCTGTCCAGCCCTTGTATATATATTTAAATGGATTACGTCCTGTACATGAGGGGTCAGAGTGACTTATGGTCAACCTGGGTGTGACTGGAATGTCAGCACTAGTGTGGACCTTGAGCATTCCATCATCAGATTTTTAATAGGGCGGAGTGGATTGAAGCCTGTCCATTAAAGTATGAAGATCAGCTATCTTGATATATATCTGAGCACCTATTGTATGGAGATGATAATCTGGACAAACTGACGAGTGCTGGTTTAGCACGAAGTACGTTTATTGGTGATTATTTATCTTTTTGAGCATATTTGTGGTCAAGTGTATCAGTGGTATGAGATAGTGTGGAGAGTTGAGGGTCGGGTGAAAGTCTGAGCTCAAAATACCCTAGTTATATACAGTTGTTGTAAATCTTTTTATTTATCATTCTTATTTATCCAACTGCCACTTTTAGAACTTATAGTTTGATAAATAAAATATAGTCAAGAATGTTACTAAAATACCTCTTCAATTTGAATTTCTATTCCAATATTTTGCAAAGTTAATATAATTTTAGTGCAATGATAAAGTGATGGATTATACACACACACACACACACATACACACACACATATATATATATTGTGACCCATAAAAAAGAAGTAAAAAAGCTAATAATAAGGAAAAAATTAGACAACAATACTTAAACCCTAGACAATCGATCTAAACTGTTTTACTGATTGATAGCGATACGATGGGCAAGTCATTCTATAACTTAAAGAAAGTTAGAGAGAGACAGAGACGCTACATGAAGTACAAGCTAAAACATCTCTCAATAGGTAACATTTGACAAAGCTATGCTCCACAGATTCATAACATATGCCACAATACAAAGATATATCGAGAAAGCATTATAATAAATATATATATATATATATATATATATATATATATATATATATATATAAATGCAAAGTAATATTATATTAATAAATAAAGAGGAGGAATCTCAATTCACTCTAGCATAAATAAAAGAATCTTGATATTGTAAAAATATGCCATTAAGGTTATATTTTATTTTCTTTCTTCTACAAAGATCTAATACAATTAACTTTTTTTTTCATCATCTAAAACTCTTCTAAGCATTTCGTTGCTTTAATCAGATAAAGCATTAATTCTTATAAAATTCAAAATGTTCTTTGAAAATATATGCCACTTAAGATCCATCTTTGAATGAAAAATTGTAATATTAAAATAAAATAATAAATTTAATAATATGGTCCATTAAATTAAATCAGGGTATCTCGGGTAATATGATCTCATAAGTTTTTTCTGACTCTTTAGATTTATTAAATGTTGAAAGCAATCCTAGTTAATAAAATAAATAAGACACACACTTCTCCTAAACCTAATGTCTTATCATAATTATGACAATAACAACAATATTATTAACTTAAATAAAATATAACATGATCTCTTAATTTTAGAATAAGATAAAGAATAATCTAGGATTACACTCAGATATTAAGAATGGGTAAAGGATTTTGTAACTATACTAAACATCCGAGAATACATCTACTTAAATACCTTTTAAATATAAACTAAGTTCTTATAAAATTAAATCTTATCATAAAATAATAAATTTGATCTTCAAATATGAGAATAACTTTAGAAAAAATATGCACAGTGATTTGAAATAAGCAAATCAAATTAATTAAAGTGATCAAACTAACAAATCCAATTTGTAATACTTTATTAAGTGAATACATCTCTCTTATATGTTATACTAATGCTTAAATAATTCAATAAAGTGACTCTTAATAATTTAAATGTTATGTACTTTTTTAGAAAAATACATTTAAATAATTATATATTATATTATAAGCATTTAAATTTTAATGATTATGCAGAATGATTTTTGTTTGGCAAGTGGAATGATGTGAAGAAACAACTATGAGAAATTTCTTAAACAAATATTTAATTACAGGAAGACAAAAAAAAATTACAATTAATCTGTATTGGAGTCCTCATAACCAAAAGTTTTACAAGGTCACTTCCCCCAAAATATATAACTGAAAGATTAAAAAATAAAATTTTGCATCATGTTTTATTAAAAATAAATCCCATTGGATTAAGCAAAAATAATCCACCATGTAATAATCATATTGAAGTAACTTTCTATTGTTTAATTAGTCAAAAAGTTCTTATTATCAATTCATTCGTATAATGATAATAAACTTTACATAAGTAATGTTCCTTTTATGAATATTTAACATACTCAATAATAATAATAATATAAGCCTACCAATCCTGTGATGAAGAAATTATAAGACAGATGTGTATTGTCTATTTATGCCTAAAATAAACTTTATAAATTTAAAAATTAATTACTTAGTCCTGATAATTAGCAAAGCTCAAATCTAGGATTTACACATACAATGTAATATTCATATTTAAGCCAAGCAAGGATGATATAGAGATAAGGTAGAAATCTTCAATACCTTGATAAACCTAAAAATGCCATATAAAGCCATTGTAAAACCTTACACATGCTTTATCGAACATATTGTAAATTGCAAACAAAATCCATGTTCAATGATAATAAAGTAAGGCCAAGTGGAAGTATGATGGCATAGCTCATAAGATATACCTACTTTTGAGGGCTAATAAAGGAACTAGGACTTTGTCATTACACAGGAAAAATAATGGGAATGCAAATGAGGGACAAAATACTAAATAGAAATTGCTTTGAAAATAGAGAGAGCCTAAGCTATATCCCTAAAAATATATGCTATGAGTATATAAGTGCTAGCAACATAACAAATAATAAGAGAGGTACAATGTTACCATCCCTTTTGAAAGATAATAAGCTAGCAAAATAATGATGGAGACTAACACTGCAATCTTTAAATATACTGACATATAAAAGCATTCCTAAAATAGAAAGAGAATAAATTTAATATTCAACAAAAATATAACAGCTAACAAATGTGAATTATAATAAATAACAATAATTAATTTCAAATATGGCTCTATTAACATTAGGCAATAAATAATTATAAAATAAATCATAGAAATATATATCTACTTATTCAGCTTACCACATAATATATCTTCATAAATAAATTATTCATATTTTTAAAAAGGAAGATACTTACTATTTTAAAATATGTAAATATGATAAAGTACTATTCTGAGAACATTAATATCTAATAATTCAAAATATAGCATATAACATGAAAATAATATGTGCATAAATAAATCATATAAAAAAATCATAATACAAATAAATTCAACCTTTTTAATCATCAATAAATAAATAATATTCTTCTGTTTCCTTCTTGAATTATTCTCCATTAAACTTGACTATGAAGAAGAATGTTGGCAATAACATCTTGTGGAGAGAAAACATATCAATTATATAAGAAAATATAACTGATATTAAAATTTATAGTATAATTATGCAATGTTGGATGTATTTTTTCCAGATATTCTTAGTAAATTTAAATAGTTCTGCTAGCAGGTGTAGGATAAATTTATAGCCATACATTAAATACATTCATGGATTAAAATTATAGTAAATATTAATAATATTGCAGTAAATATATCTCAAGTCCTTGAACTTAGGTTTTTAAATTAATCCATTATACAAATTATTTTAAATTTGCAATAATAATGCAAATATTGTATAATAAAGTACTTATAATAAATAGCATTTATCAAACATTGTTAAATATTCACAGGAGAAAATATTTAATTCCAATATCATCTTTGCAACCTCAGTGGTCTCCATAGCAATACACAGAGAGAAGAAATAATTTACAAGTTTAAATATTGCAGATGTTTATAAATCTTTAAATATAGAAAAATTATTTATGTTCATTTTATAGATAAATTTATATTTCCAAAATTTTTATGATATGAAACATTTTTAAATTTCACATATTATTTCCTAACATTTCATTGTAAGTTGATTTATCTTATTACCCCACCTGGATAAAATGATTTATTTTCTCTTTTAGGGGGAGAAAAGTGGAAATAGTCATTTAAGGTAAAATCTTTGTGCTGTTTTTCCAATAATAATATACTATCTTTTATTATTCCACAGCACAAGTAAAATATTTTATCGATGCATAAAATTTGTTAGTTTATCATTTTCTTGTATAGATTTAAATCATTGTTAATAGACTGAAAATATATATGCTATATAATTATACAGTTCTTATTTTGAATTTTAAAGTTTATTTACTCAGGTAAATGAATTTGAGATAATTTGACATAAATAAATAAAGAAAATATCAAAAATTATTAATATTTTCTGTAGTGTTCTTGCTAATAAGATAACTAAATAGGCCATGGCAACTGTATTGAAATACAGATGTTCAGTTGGACTTTAAAATTGACAATTGTTTGTAAGTCATGATAAAGGTAACAACAATAATTTTCAGAGTTTTTTGATGCAGCAAACTTTAAAAATAATATTTTAAACATTGTAACAATGAAATATTACCATTAAGTTGTCAGATACAAAGACTTCAGTTCTTTTGATGTTTCCATCCAGATAATTGTGTCAATATAGTTTTAAATTACCTTATCATACTGAACTTAAAAAAATTACAGAAAATTACACTTGTAAAATTTAAAATATATCCATTAAAATTAAGAAATTGAAGTGAGATGAAACTAGAGTGAGAAAATAAAAAAGAAGAGTGAAGAATAATGTCAGGTATTAGTCTCACTTTATTTATATTATTGGTCATGTGCCCATTTTACCAGACTTAGCTCTTCTCTGTTAAGTTTAAATCTTTGATTTATTTATCACTAGGGAAAATTATTAATCACAAATTATCTAATTAATATTCAATTTTACAATAAATCAATTTCTTTAGACACTTGAAAGTAATTAAAAAACACTTCCTGGTTGCAAACAAAAGTAACCAATTAAAAACACCAGGATAAAAATAAAATATTAATTACATCTTTAATAAAACAAATATTAATACAATTTAATACCTTTATTTATTATTACTTTAAATTTAGACAATTCTCAGAATAAATTTTAAATTGTTTGTAAGAATATTTTAAAAATAAATAATATTAAATAAGTATAATATTTAATCATTCATACAATCTTCACTTATTCATTACTTTAAAATTCTAACTTTAATCACTAACTTTATTAAATTCTTTTCTAATAAAATTAACCTAAAATATTTAACTAGAATATTATACATTAACACTAAAATGAATTAAAATATTATAGCTTTAGTTTTGGATACCAGCAAACCAAAAATAGGTATTGAACCTGATTTCTTAACTTTTAAAAATTAATACAAACTTTTTGAAACATTTTAACAGTTAAAAATAAATCAGCATTATTAACTTCAAATTGCACTGTTTATTATTGACATTACAAGCTATTTAAATATTTAAAGACTTTAGCATCTTAAACATTTACTTAAGTTAAAATCAGACCAAAAACAGAACAGACAACAAATCCCAACTATTGTGTGAACCTAAGAACCTGATGACAATCAACAACAAAAGGAACAGACTGATTGTTTACTGCTTTGTATCATTTGCAAACATGAGTATATAGGGGAAACCAAAAATAACTGGATTGTTTTTTTATGAGTGCACCTGATGTCATACATACTTTTGTTGTTACATACACCTTGCTGGGACATTTGTCAAATTGTTACCATGTAAAATCATGGTACCACATAGCATATTTTTCTGTAAAGGGTGTTTTGCATATTTGGAAATTTTTTTTGTAATGGTAGTGGAGTTGGAATAATGTGAAATTCTGTTTTCTTTTAGGGAAAATGTTAGGGAAAACAGTTGTAATGCTTGAAACAGATTACAAGATAGCTGTTCTGGGCAAAAACAAGTTTACAAATGATTGAATGAAATTGTAAATTCACCATGTCCTAAAAAATCATGAGAGTGAAGGCCAATGTCAAGATAATGCTGATATTATTTATTTTTATTGATGCAAATGGCATTTTCCTCTCAATAGACAGACATTTTATCCGTAAAATGTAAATGTCCCATTTTGTGGCAAAGTGAAAAGTGCAAGCTTTACTACAACACTTTCTCTTTGAGCAGTGTTGGATGTGAAACAATTTTTAATTAAATTCAACATAGCCAAGTTTATTTATCAGTCATATTCATTTGATTTCTAAATATGTGATTTCTTTTTATTCTCTTGATTAAAAAAAGTACTTGTTTTTTTGCTGACTTTGAAGTGGTGAAAAAAAAAGTGCCACAAGTATTAAAAGACTACACTGTGTGAGTGTTTCCAGACTAATAATATATAAAATAAAGAATGACACAGGCTATGAATATGGGGGCAAATATGCCATGAAAGTGCTAAGCCAATATAAAAGCAGTTAAAATTAATAGCTTCACTGGTGTGTGTTGAAAGTGCAGTATAATAACTACTTGGAAAAATGAAAGATTGATGTATTGTATTAAAAAGAGAGTATGGTGAAGGAGATTACATTTTTAACACATAAACATAAATAAATAATTTCAATTTCAGTTATTTTTGGATCTTCCCTCGTGTATCGTGTGTGTATGTATGTATATATATATATATATAATTGTTAAACATACTTTGGAGTCTGTATTTCGATTGCTTATCGAGTTTGAACACAACAGATTTGTTGCCATCAACAGAATCCACAAAGGTAAGACAGAATGTGTAAATGATAGATAGGATCTATAAAAGATAGTCAAGATCATCAAGAGAAAATGGCTAGCAAAGTTAATTTTGAGAAATTCGATATTAATCAACCAAAGTTATGAGATTTATATATAGAAAGGGATTTGCTTTTTATTACTGCAAATAATATTGATCTAGAGTTAAGGCCAGCAGCACTTATTAGTTCATTTGTAGCAGCCACATATAAAATATTGGCACCTCAGGCAAACTCAGACTATTCAAACTGAGATTTAAGAAAATGGTGGAAATCATAAATGAATACTTTTCACATAGGCCAATGACATGAATGCAAAATTATAAATTTTATGCCTGCGATTAATTAGATTGTGGGTAGTCGGCAGAATATGCAGCCAAATTGAGAAATAGCGAGTTTCATACTTTTCTAAATGAAGCATTAAGGGATAGGATTATGTGGAATGGTGAACCACACTCTTTGCTTGAGATTATTGATGGACAATTTATCAGTATTCGAAATGGTGAGGACATTAAATATACCAAATTAAGAAGTGACAGAACAGTAGATAGTTTTATTTGATAGAGATCAAATAGCAAAATCCACTAGATGGAGTTAGATAAAAGAACACAAATTAAATACGGACTTCCATAGTTACAGGGGCAATAACAATCATAAATATGGGACATGTAAATTCATGATTATTGGGTTTTTATTGTCATAATCAAGGACACAAAGTCAGCATGTCAGTCATTAAAAAGGCATATTAGTTCAAAGCAAGCAACATTAGATATAAGTAAAGTCTAACAATAAGAGCAAATTTACTCTCAAGGTTTTTGTTAAAATACCCAGAATGCAAGTCAAGTTAGAAATAGATTCAGGGGTCAACTGTAACAATAATATATAAGAACTGCTGGAATGAGATAGTTAAACATAAAAAGATAAAGTTAATATCTACAATAAAAAATATATATGACCACCGAGGGGAAATAATAAGCATGCTAGGGTGGGAAAAAGTAAATGTAAAAAGAGGCCAAATATATAGCACAGTTACTACCATTGATAACCATGGAGGAAAACAGCAATCTATTGGAAGAGGCTGAATTCCCTGAGTTACACAGTAGTTTACATGAATAAAATCTCAAATAATAATTGTTTAGAGATAAAAGGTAATTATTAAGATATTTTTCAGTTAGGTATAGGCAAATACATGGGCCCTCCAGTCAGTTTACAAATAGGTGAATTGATTAAACCTACTGCATGTAAAATAAGTGAAACATTGTGGCCTAAAGCTACACAACTATAGGAGCAAATTTATGCAGATTACCCAGGTCCTTGGAAAGACAAACAATTTTTTGTAATAAGTGGTGTTTACATTAAATAGTTGGAAGTTTATGTTGTTTAATATGGTAGACTCAGCATTAACAATAGCACATTTGCAACACATGTTCACCACTTTTGGTATATCAAAGATAATTGTACTGTACAATGGGACATCATTCACTTCAAGTCAGTTTATAAATTTCTGTAAAAAAATGCAATACAGCACATAGTGACTGCACCATTCCACCAGGAAAGTAACGTTTGACAGAATAAAGCATAAGGAGGTAAAGAAAGTATTACAAAAATAGAAGGTGGTGACTGGCAAATAAAGATTTATATTATTGTTCCAACAGTATATAACACCAACAATTTTTATAAGGAAATTACTGAAAAAAATAATGCTCAGAAGGAAGGTATATAATCATTTATTGAACATAATATGTTATCAAATAACTATTAAATGTATACCTGCAACAAATTATAAAACAGCCACATATATCCACGTGAAACATGGTCACCAATTGAGATGATTGCAACAAAGAGAAAGTATCTATTAATGGTTAAAACTAAACAAAAAAAAAAGAATCAGGACCAGCTATGATGAGATATCAGTTATCTGTATAGAAATGACCATGAAGGTGACCTATATGTAAACAATGAAGAACTGGAGCAGCCATACACTGTCATGAAATAAAATTTAGCATAATTTGGAAATGAGGAAATCAGTTGCAGAAGTAGAGCAACCCAATCCAATGTTGAAAAAAGCATAAAGACTGCTTACTTATCATAGAAAATTTCACTTATCTTCCCTAGCTAATAATTCTAAAAGAAACTCACTTAAGTGAGGAGGAGCTATATGTAGGTAAAGAGTTTAGCTAATTACTTGGATAGTGTAAATAATGTAAACAGATATACTAACTGCAAAACCATTAATGTATCATATTACTTAGAAATAAATAGATAGAATAAGCAGTGTGGATAAACGATGACTTTCATTATGGTTCACAGTTCAGCTGCACTGATAGATATAAATACTGGGAAATAACCAGATAGCGGGGTTAGCAAGTTAGTAATGTAAGCAGTACATTATCAAGTCAGCTATAAGTATAAGATGCAGAAGCTATAACTATGTCATTCACAGAAGATACAAAGACACTGATGACATAGTGTATGATAAGTTGACCTTGGCAAAAATGGGAAATACTTAGCACAAGAGCAAGCATAGACTCAAAGCCATCACACCACTGCAGGCAGTAGACTTTAAGATAGAAACTTCAATAAGCCTATAATGTATTGCAGGAATCACTGCAAGTATATAGAGTGGAAGAAAGTTGTTGAACTAAAAGCAACATAGAATGAATGTAGAATGTTAAGCATCATATGTAAGCACCAAGACAGATAAAAATACCCACATGTACACTAGGGTAATATTATTTGTAAATACAAATGATTTGACTGTTGGTGTCATCTACTAGCAGACAAAGCAGCTGAGACATTGACCAGAGCTAATAATATAAGTATCTAGTCTGAGTACAGAAGAAATCATAAGAATCAGTAAAGATTAACAAAGATCAATAGCTACCTGAAGTAGATGGACTAGGGCTAGAGTGAGAGCCAGAACCAAATCAGAGCAAGAATTAGAGCAAAACCTTAAACCAAGACCAGAAAACATAATGAATCCTGACTCTATATTGTTGTGTCAATCCAAAGATCTGATTCCAAATAATAGCAAAAGGAATGGTCCAGCTATTTACTGCTTTATACCATTATATATATATATTGTAACGGTCAAAACATGTCTATCTCGTCAACACACTGCAGAATTTAAACCCAGGACATAGAACTCAACACTAAGAGGGTTACTTCCCAGAAATCCCAAGTTCAAATCCAAAGTCCAAACTCCACAACGCCCTCCACGTGATACACATTTGATGCTACTAATAGTATAATTTCATGCTGGTGCCTGTGATCAAGGAGAAAACAAAAGACTCTAAATCTAAAATAGCCCTAGGTTCATTTAACAATAACTTATAGGTGTGCCCAAGATAAGTCTAATGTGCTATGTAATTTATATTGCACCCCGAATAAATAAAGAAAAGAAATAAATTTACAAATAATATTTTAATAATTAGATATAGAAAATAGTTTAGCTATATAAATTGGATAGCTATATACAATAAACAACAAAATGGCTGATACCTCGTACTTGGGTTCGTTTAGATAACGTGTCTAAAATACAGTGACATGGTGGGCATATGCGAGTCACGTAAACAGAATTTGAATATTCTAAAATATCTATAATTGGAATCTTAAATGGAGACCAAGAGTCGCTCGTGAAGTGATTAACAAAATTATAAGATCGAGCTATACTGAACGGACTTAAAAATTCATTTAACTAATAGAATTCTTTTAAATAATTAATAAGGAAAATGTACGGTGGTGCCAGCGATATAATGCCGAGGAAGGGGTGCAGTTTCTGAGTATGCAACTTTATAAATTATGAAGCAAAAGTCTTTGCTTTGGATAGGCATTTCACTTTTTATTTGGGGCATCTCTAGCCCACTCACAGCTCAAGCCTGGCCCGCACCTAGGAGCTTCGTAACTGTGGGGACGTACGTGAAATAATTCCCATGTGCCATTATAGCACAGTACTGGGACCGCGGAGTAAAATAAGGGGAACAGATTTAACTGTTGACTACCTTTGCCAATGGTAAGGTTCCAGCACCCAAGCATATTCACTAGCAACACAGTTAAATTTTAAAATACACTTAGTAAAACAAAGGGCAATTTATTAAAGAACAGAAATAGCTCACTCTCAAATTTCATATTTTAATGGCCAGCAGACTCTCAACAAAACTTAGAGAAATAAATATTTATTCTAACAAAATTATTATATGCAAGAAATACTTTAAAACATATATAAGAGATGGGGGGGGGGAATGCATGTTTGTGGTTTATAAACTAAGATGGCAACCACACATTATTTAACTTCCCTACGTAACTCGCATTTTCCTAAAGAAATTAATTAGATATTTCATTACAATACATTTAAATAAGACATTTACAAATATATATAGAAAATCAACCCAAGCACAATAGCATGAAGGTTTCCGAGATCTCGGGTTGATTTTAATTACCTTGTTCTTTCAGATCCATCTATGGGCATTTCCAAATTTGTAACAAAGTTCTTAAGCAAATAATGATTCTTCTTGGTTTGTTGTTCCGCAGCAGCAGTTAGTAGATTTCAGGAGCAGCATTTCTTTGGGCTGGTTCAGTTGGGCTTGATGATACGGTGACAGGACATCGGATGGTGAATGATGGATGGCCAAGGCACTGGTACCCAAGGGAAAAACAGCCTACTGCCCCTTTACCCCGTCATTCTAAGGTTAAACGATTTTAAAACTTGTTCTAAACTAACCAACAAGCCAGTCAGTCCGATAACGCAAATAAAAGCTAATAGAAAATCAATTTCAAAATTACAGAAAATATAACTTCTGCTGTCACAATATCAGGCAGATTAATTCATAACTCTCTATAATAAATCTTATAATAATCAATCAGCCCTATTTATATGCTCTCTCTGATTACAATCTAACCCTGCGTGGTAAAATCCATTCCTTAAATTATTAATAAATTGGAAAACACGGACTGCATTTTTAATTAAATCTGCTCGTAAGCACTGTTTTTAATCTTATCAAATCTACTAGTAAAACTGGTGCCAATATAGTTAAAATTAGCCACTATTGTTCTTTCCCTACCCTCACTGATTTAAAATGGCATGTTTTTGAAAAACTAAATAACATTTTATATTTATAAAACTCTCTTTTGAATTTAATTTCCAGAATTTTTTTATCAGTGATATTATTTTATTAAATGCAAATAATTATAGCGAAATAATATCACAAAATAAAACAGATTCAAAAACAACAAATTTTAAATATTATCACAGTATGTGTGTAGATGAGAATATGTGACCTATTTTATTGTACAAGCATATATAAGTAATATATACTCGACGGTTTGAAATAAAACCATTTAAGACAATTTTAATTATTATAAAACCCCGGGCACCCCATTAGACATATAAATTTAGGCGGGATTTCGGTAAATATACCCAGTACACACACAATATGATAAAATTAGGGTTTTAAATAAGGCATGAGGGTAGGAAACAGGAAGGCAAAGTGAAACTAAGATTAGTAAGGCATATCTTACTGTTTCAATATATATAAATTAATGGTAAATGCAATATTATAATCTAAATTCTTTTGTAGCGCTTTTGATTACGTGGTAATCCTCATCAGCTTTAACTGAATTTCAAATTTTTTAAAACTTAATGTTACATATATTTCCATAAGCTGTGTATACGTAACATTAAGTTTTAAAAAATTTGAAATTCAGTTATTACCACATAATTGAAAGCACTACAAAAGAATTTAGATAATAATATTGCATTTAGCATTAATTTATATATATATTTTATAACGAGTATTGTATTTTACATATATATATATGTTAATTCTAATATTTTCACGGATAAAAGATGTCATATTATTATTACTATTTGCAGGATATTCCGTGTAGTGAAAAAGCTAAATGCTGACATTTCAGTACAATATCAAGTATCTTCCTCAGAGTGTCCTCTTTCTCAAATCATAAGAATGCGTGTGAGATTTAAAATTGTTTTTATCATTTTCTTTCTCCTCATATTTAAATTCTATTGGTTGAGAAGTTTTAAAATTTATTTTCTCTTCCAATAGTTTCTTCCAAATGTTGTTAATCTTCTTTAATTCACACCTTTCATTTATGTTCTTGGGCCTTTTAAAAATCTCTATAGCTTCTCTTAGCAATCTCTGGTCATATTGTTCAATTTTTGCTAAAATATTTGTTTTTTCAAAATTGATATCATGATTTGTTAATTTTATATGGGAATAAATAGCTGATGAATTGGATTTTTCTCTGACTGCCAGAATGTGTTCTTCCTTTCTAATATTTATTCTACGATTAGTCAGTCCAATATATGTATGTGGACAGACCCTACATGGAATTTCATATACGCCATGACACTCGAAAGTAATTTTATCTTTAGGAAGTGGAAATATTTGACTAATTTTTTTTATAAGTAGTATAAATCTAAAAGGAGCAACTGATAGAATTGGTAACATTTTAAAAAATAATAATATTCACACAATTTATACTACTTATAAAAAAAATTAGTGAAATATTTCCACTTCCTAAAGATAAAATTACTTTGGAGTGTCATGGCGTATATGAAATTCCATGTAGGGTCTGTCCACATACATATACCGGACTGACTAATCGTAGAATAAATATTAGAAAGGAAGAACACATTCTGGCAGTCAGAGAAAAATCCAATTCATCAGCTATTTATTCCCATATAAAATCAACAAATCATGATATCAATTTTGAAAAAAACAAATATTTTAGCAAAAATTGAACAATATGACCAGAGATTGCTAAGAGAAGCTATAGAGATTTTTAAAAGGCCCAGAGATTGCTAAGAGAAGCTATAGAGATTTTTAAAAGGCCCAAGAGCATAAATGAAAGGTGTGAATTAAAGAATATTAACAACATTTGGAAGAAGCTATTGGAAGAGAAAATAAATTTTAAAACTTCTCAACCAGTAGAATTTAAATATGAGGAGAAAGAAAACGATAAAAACAATTTTAAATCTCACACGCATTCTTATGATTTGAGAAAGAGGACGCTCTGAGGAAGGTACTTGATATTGTACTGAAACGTCAGCATTTAGCTTTTTCACTACATGGAATATCCCGCAAATAGTAATAATAATATGACATATATATACAAATATTAAGCAATTAAATCATCCCACATGATTAAGAAATCCAGTACTGCCCTCTATGAACTAATATATAATACATTAGAGTTCGTATTTCAAAATAGCCAAGTCAAAATGGATACCATTTTGACTTGGCTATTTTGAAATACGAACTCTAATGTATTATATATTAGTTCATAGAGGGCAGTACTGGATTTCTTAATCATGTGGGATGATTTAATTGCTTAATATTTGTATATTTGTTTCAGTATAGCGTTATGCACTGGATTATTGTATATATATATATATAGTTAAAGGTATTTTGGAGTTTATATTTATAGACATGATTGTATATCAGATTTAAACACAACAATCAATTTAAAAGGATTTAAAATTAATTCATAAATTTAAAATAATGGTTTTTCTTTTTTTAAACTTTTTAGTTTCATGGTGTACATTATGAAAAGTGTAGCCACCACTTTTAAAATTGATGGACATTAAACATTTATGTAATAGACTTCTAGTAAATAAAATAATATTAAAAAAAGATTTGGTTTTAAATAATGCTTTTATATAAATATTACACTAAAAAGTAAAAAAAAATAAAGTAATAATCTATATCCTAAAAGCATTTGAAGCCTTCTTGATTTTTATAGTTTATTTGAACCTTAAATGCTTTTGTGATACAAATCTTACTTTATTTTTTTACTTTTTAGTGGGCTATTTATATAAAAGCATTATACAATAAGGTATTTATTTATATAGTGCTATGCTAATAAATTGTAATTGTAAATTAGTGATCAGGCTAATGCACATGCGCTTTACAGATTTTAAACTATACATAAATGAATACTCTCATTCTCAAACACAAGACAAAGTCTTTATGAAAAGATAAAATGAATTTAAAAATATATTTAAATATTTTACTTTTTATTTATAAATAAAACCTACAATTTCAATTTAAATAAAATAACTTTCTTCACCAATCTTTTATTATTATGTTTCTTGTTCTTTACATAAGAGAATGGCTGCTGACAATGATTTTGGCAGTTATATTCATTTTAATTTTGGAAATGAAAAAAAAATCCCATAATTCTCTAACTTTTTTACACATTTATTATTTTTTTCACAAAATATAAAATATTTATTATTTCAGAAGAATAGTTCATATGTTAGTAGGAAATATTTACTTTTAAATAATTAAGTAATTCAATATTAATATATTTTTACTCTCTCTATAAAATATTATGATTGGCTAAGTTGTTAAGGAATTTTCTTGGGAAGTATAAGGATGTGAGTTCAATTCTAAATGAGACCTTATTTTTTTTCATTGCTAAAAATTCAAAAATTTGAACATCCTAACAGAAACATAGACAGAAAAAGTTAATATAAATGCAATTAATTTCTAAATTCTTATATGATTCTAAAATTGCAAAAAAATTCTATCAGCTAATGATAATTAGCATTTCCAGCACAGTAATGGCATCTACCCACCCTATTAATATCAACTCTAAAACTTATATTTAAATATTTAATGGCAAGATGAAACATGATTATTTTTGAAAAGAAAATATTTTTTGAATATGGTGATTGATATTTGACATGTCAGAAAATTTAGATGAAATACTGGTAGAATACCATCAATCTAAATGCCTATTATTTAAAAACTTCTTTTATACAAAAAATATTTCAAAAGTGATCATCTTTTTGTCAATAGATAAATTAGTTTGTTCACACATTTTCAAACAAATTTAAAAAATAAAACTATCGATAAACATACAAACATAACATAATCCCAAACTTACATAATACTTTACAGAACCAAAGTCTTATGTATTCTACTCCAGGTCTGAAATCTATTGTGAGAATGAATAATCAATAGGTTCTAGTTCTCATTAAATCTTTATGCAGTACTGTCCTATCCATATCTTCAAACTAGGTTCTGGTTTAAGATTCACATCAATGAGGATTATTTCTAGATATTCTGATTATAGTACATCTTTTTTCTAGCAGCCAATTTTTAAATTGCTTTTATACTATCAAATTATCAGCCTGACATTCATAAAAAAGTTAATATTTTGAATCCAAGCCAACTTGCTTGCATAGATATATAGATCTGACATCAGTTTAGTGTTTATATATTTTGATGTATTCAATTGTTTTTAGTTACTATATGCACCTATATATTTTTGGGCCAGAAATAATGATAATATAAATTCAAATCCAAACTGTCTACTGCCAAAATCTAGAAATTACTTTAGGGACATGTATAAGCCAATATTGGATAAAGACTTATTAATCACAGCATTTAACATCTATTGATTACTTAAGTTTATACAAGGTTGCAGAATAATTGGAGACATCAAAATATATATAATATAAATAAATAAAGTTTGGAAACATTTTCATGTAAATAAGGTACAAATATATATATATATTTTCTCATATGTCATAGCATCGGCTGGGACGTGAACCCACAATCGTCTGCAACCAACTACTTGCTTGCAAGGCGGATGCGATGACATCTCGGCTAACAACGCCTGACAAACAAATATATTTTAACAGTGATATTGGTAGGAAAAATTTCACTGATAATTCCCAAAACGAAACTACTTTCTTTTTACTGTATTGTCTACTAATAGCTTTTTTATCATCATCATCATCATCATCAACCATTATTAATCCACTGCAGGATGAAGGTCTCTCCAAGTTTAATCCATCTTCTCCGATCTTTAGCTTCTCTTTTTCACAACACCCCTGCCCATTTTCTTATTTCATCCATCCATCTCACATGTGGTCTCTTTCTGGGTCTTTTACAATCTCTTGGAATCCAGTTTAAAATTTCAATTGTCCATCTATTATCATTTCTTCTAGCAATATGTCCAGCCCAACTCCATTTCAATCTTTTAATTTTTTCAATAAGGTCAGTAACACCTGTTTGTTGTCTTACCCATACATTGCGTTTTTGATCTCTTCTTGTTACTCCCAACATACATCTCTCCATATTCCTTTGAGTGGTCTGAAGTCTCTGTATTGCTCTTTTATTAAGTGTCCAAGTCTCAGATCCATAAGTAAGAACTGGTAAAACACATTTGTTAAAAACCATTCTTTTCAAACACATAGGTGATTCAGCCTTGGGAGTTATCAGTGGTGATTATCATTCCTGCCAAAATACATTCATACCTTATTTTCATGAAAATGACTCTAAACTTTGCTTACAACATAATAAATCACTAAACATCACATGATCACAATCTCTTATACTAGCACATGGATGAGTAGGCACTAGATAGGGATTTAATCACAAGCCTTCTGGCATCCATTGATTACTCTGGTTGGCACAGGGTGGCACTACTGTATGGAGAGAGTTTTGCCTTGTTTAACATAATAAATCTATAAAAAATTATATTCTAATATACACACCTATATATATACACTTAATCAATAGAATTATACATAACTCAAAATAATAGACAACTGTTTTGTATTTAATATCATCGAATCAATTTTAGTTCACAAATGAATCTTTTCAAGATGCATTTTTAAAATTAATCATGTGACGATAAACGTTCTGCAGCTTTTTATATTTTAGTGGTCATCATTAGAAATAAACCCATGAAAAAAGTAAAAAAATATTATTTTTATAAATTTACCCATATTTATATATCCATTATACATTTTCTTATTCATCTTTTTCTTTCTTATACCTACTAGCTATCATCAAATAAATAACTTCCCTCTTATACTATCAATACATATATAAACATATATATTACAACTTATTTTCTAACATTGACAATTTCTCTCCCAGTTTTATCAAACCATTAACGATATTAATATATATACATCCATTATACATTTTCTTATACATCTTTTTTATACCTTACAACTATTATCTATCAACCAACAAACAATTCCTGTCTTATACCACCAATACATATACATATATCCATACCTATACCTTCTTACATATTACAGCTTCAAATTATCTAGTATAAGAGAGAAGTTATTTATTTGATGATAGATAGTAGGTATAAGAAAAAAAAGATGAATAAGAAAATGTATAATGGATGTATAAATATATGTAAATTTATAAAATTAATATTTTTTATGGGTTTATTTCTAGTGATAACCATTAGAGTGTATAAAGCTGTTGAACGTTTATTGTCACATGATTAATTTTAAAAATGGCATCTTAAGAAGATTCATTTGTAAACAAAAATCGATTTGATGATATTAAACCAGTGGTCTATTATTTTGAGTTATGTATAATTTGATTAAGTATTTATAAGTTTTTGATAACATTATGGTCATATAAGTTACTGGAAAATGACTATAAGAAACGACGTATATATAAAAATAGATCCAGTGAATATTGCTAGTTGAAAATTTAAATCTAAAAATGTCAAAACATTCTGTCCCCCAACGTTAAATTTTTCTGTCAATGCTACTCTTGTGAATAAAGATAAAGTCCGAATTTCAAACAGCATGACCAAAAGGGTATCTTATTGATTGTTTGTTGCAATTGCTAAAAAACAACTTTTGGTAGAGTGATTTGAAATTCTATATTTAAATTTTCTGCTAATGATATGCACTGGGTCTATTTCTTATATATTTATGTTCGGAGATTGCAAAGTTAAAATGACTAATGCTTTAGTTTTTTTTTGTATATCTACCTAAATTAAATGTGTTTGTTTATGAGTAATTTAAGATCTTTGCTACTTTAAGATCTTTATACGCCTTGTTTGAATTAGTCTGTATTTCAATGTACTTGAGATGATTGCAGCAAACGATCAAGATGACCTTCTGGTGATGCTGTTTGAAATTCAGATTTTCTCTTTATTCACAAGGTAGCGTTGCTAAAAAAAAACAACATTTGGGGGACTGATTCAACATTTTATATATATGTGAGTTTGCTTCTGATAAATACTTATAAATTAACGAGCCTATTTGCAGTGAGATGGGTGATTTTTCTATCTTAGCAGAGTTTGAATTCACATTGAAGAAATAAAAGGTCTATTCTAGAAATATGAAAAATTCACAAATCTGAAAAAGCTTAGCTAAAACCAAAGAATGATAAATAAGAGAACTCATTTGGATGTAAAAAATATGACAGAATTTATGATACATGTTCCACAACAGCTAAAACATAACTAAATTTTATTCTATATATTGCTTTTTATATTTATCAAGAGCAAAGATTAAAAAAGAATTGTTTGGTTTCTTTTTTTTTAAAAAAAAAAAAAACTCTTCAATATTCTATGTTAATATAAGTTGCAAAAATGTCATTACTTTCTCAAAAGAGAGAAAGAGAGGGGAGGGGAGAGGGAGGGGGTCGGGAAGGGGGAGGGGAGAGAGAGAGAGTCTAATAGGAAAGAGTTAAGATACATCAAGAGAAGATACGATTGTTATTAAATGGATACTATTGGATAGATAGAAAATAGGAAAAATTAAAAAGATGATATGAAGAGCTTAAAACACTCTGTAAGCCATTTATAGTCAAAAATTACATGACAGAAACATTAGTGGAGGTGAAGTCTTTTATAGCAGCAAACCATTTACTGTTGGCCACAACAACAATACACAGCTTGTGGAAATCATCATCATCCATTACTCAATAACCAATTATTAGAAATTTTAAATAATTGAACTCTATATTAAAAATATTGGGAATTGATCTCTTTGAATCAAATAAATGAACTGCAATGGTAGCACGACTATAGACAGAAATATTATTCATTTCTTATGGTAATCAATAAATAGATATTAAGTCACTAAAAATCACATGACCATTTCTTGACGTAATCAATAAAAAGGTATTAAGTTACTAAAAATCATATGATCATTTCTTATGCATACACAATCTATTAAAATATTAACAACCCTTTCCATACAATAGTGCCACCTAGTCCAAACCCTTGTAATTAATGGATGATAGAAGGTTTATGTATCATCATCCGTATAGTACCAAATCTTCTAGCATCCATTGCTTATTATGATTTGGACTGGGTGGGCCTTATTTTGCTTCTGTTTAAATAGGTAACAGTGGGTTTGATAGATATAAATAATAATATGGAATACAAATTTTATGGTTCATACAGATTACTGCATTTGTGCAATGACATTTATCTGAGAATGGAGCTAAGACGTTGCTATATAATAATTAGTATGTTTAAAATTGGGCAGAAGTAAGAGAATGACAAAGGTTGTGATAATACACATTGAAATGAAAGGTTTAATATCATAGAGTATTGATTAATAAAAAGGATCAAATTGGTAGTTTTATATATTTGGAAAATCGGATAGTAAAATTCAAGAAACAAGTAATACCAGCAGATATGCTCTGCAATTTATAAAGAATTAAGTTACACACGCACACATGTAAAGTAATATGTCCAGTTTGCTAAATACTGCGAGTAAACAGGAGTGTAAAAATTAGAAAGAAAAATTCATTTATATAGTGTCTAAAATACAAATATACAGAGAATACATCATTAAACCAAAATTCCTAGTTTCAAGATGTTTATGACATTTGTAAATGTTTTGTATTTCAAGAATAAATATTGTTCCTCTCCTTGTAAATCCAAACTCTGCTATGTCGAGGGAAAAACAAACATTTTACTGCGATTAGATTTATTAATTTGGAAATATTTGGAAATATTTGATTTTAAATTTTTTTTATGAATAAGTACAGCTACAAATTTATTTATTGTAAGAAGTCAAAATTCAACTTCAAAATTTTATTTGAAAAATATAATTTTTTTAATAGTTCGTATTTTACCAGTAGAAGAAGGCTCAATAGATACATAAAAATAGTTCACCATTCTTGCTAATTAGTTTCAGTTTATTCAAGACAAGAGTACTTTTAACAATTTTCCATTGATTTTGCTTACAAGTTTTCCTCTTTCACAATTATTATGATAATTATTTTTATATGCCCCATTTTAACTTTGATGAACTTTTTACTGGATTATTTTCGTTTTTCTTTTAACATCCAGTCAAAATTTTATTTCACATCATTAATTTTGTGCTCTAAATCATTCATTTAAACCATTGTCATTATACTTAAATCTCTACTAATACTTTAGCTTTTTTCAAACAAAATATATCTGACGTAAAGTTTATACATTTTAAAATTAATAATTGTTAGTAGTAACAATATAGTAACTACAAAGAGGAAATATTATTTGTAGGCTTTAGTAAATGCAACGGCAACTGCTTTCGATATATATATGGAACACAGAGTTTTAAAATTATTTTAAGAAAAGAAGGGGATTATTTTCTATTCATACCCTGAATTAAATCATTCAGCCTTCAGAGAACTAGATTAAAAAAAAGAACGAATTCATGACAGGATATTACGAAGTTTTCCGTGTTGATTTACTTAAGTTTCCTTCAGTATTAATTCTTATCTTTATGAACATGAGAAATATTATTATTTTTTTAGTTATTATTAATAATAATATAAATATTATTTATTTATTCAATATTGATGTCAGAGAACCCCAAGTTTTTCAAGGACAGGGGCAAAGTTATTTCGGATATTCCTTAGGTCATCAAACTTCTTTTAATGATCATTGGTAAGGAAATAGTTAATATGGTTCATTTTTTTAAATAATTGTATAATATGCTTCATAATACACCAAAATATTAGTTTGCATCTTCATAATATACAGAATGAAGTGATTGTCTTGAAATTTTTTTACATTTGCATTGTACTCAAACATCTGTCTTTTGAATAAGGTAACGCGAGCGTTAGGTCGTTAGACACTTAAACACTTATACTTTCTTTTTAGGAGGAGTATTTAAGAAATATAGAGCCTCATCATAACCTTTATGCTATTTCAAAACTTTACTCAAGACCGAAAAAAAATTATAAACTATAATCTGATGTTTATCATGTAGTTTTAATTAAGCGATAAAGGATATTAGCATATTAGCAAGGACATTAAGGTTCAATCTTTAAAAGTTTTTACTACATAGTTACATTTCAATAGCTATTAAAAACTAAAATTGCTATTTTGGACTTCAGAATTGTCATCTTATGAGGATGGTATTCTTTTAAGGAGTGCATTATGGTTACAAATAAATCTATTCTTTTCCATATGCCGAAGGATCGGCCCGGGAGCGAACCCGCAACAACTGTCTGCAAGCAACTGCTTGCAAGGCAGCTGCGCTGACATCTCGGCTACCAATGCTTGACTAATCTATTCTCGAGTTCAATAAAAAGAGAATCATGAGTAATTTTCTAACAATGATCCTATTAGAGATTTGATTAAAAGAAATGTGATATTTTCTGCTTGGCAAAATAGTAATTATATGCCGATCTTCATAATAAATATAGAGATTTAAGGCAGAAGTAAAGGACAACAGGCAAGAAGATTTAAAAAAAGGTGGATTAAAATTACAAAGGAGATACAAATATGTTGCAAATCACTTTAGATTTTTTTTGATGCACTGAATATAACACATGAACCTAAAAATTGCGTTACAGTTATATTAAATTTATCAATGTCATTTTTTTTGTAAAATATCACCGATATTTTGAAGAGACAAAAGTAGTATTTTAATCATCTTTTGGATAACGGTATAAGAATTGAAATGACAACTTTTAATGCTATATCCTTTTTATTCACTCATTTAAATTTGGACAAAGAATATTAAAATAAGGTGGTAATAAGTTTCCTTCAAAAATATTGGTGTTTTAAAAGAAAAAAAACCATATACTCACGAAATTGTGCTGCCTCCCCGTAAGATGCTTCTATCGTTCCATTTTTTTTTTTTAAAAAAGAGAATATAGATTATCTGGAATATAATATTATCCATTGTAGCAAAGGGAATTTCAGATTTCTTCAAGCCATAAATGAATGGATACCAAAGATTAAATGTGGTTTTAGAGAATCAAAAAGCATTATAAACATGGGTTTCATTTGAAAGACAAACTCAAAAAAGTATCAGGAAAAATGATTTATATGTTGATTTTATTGGTTTGATCAAGACAGTTGATTCAAGTAATCTAATAAGTCTATGACATTGTTTGAAATTAGTTGGATAAACTATATTCTTTTTATATAGCTTTTAGCGATAAAATGAGATTAGGTCTAATTGCTATTAGAAAAGAAAATCTGAAGCATCTGATGCAAAAAACTGGTGTTAAGTAGGAATGTGTACTTATTCAAATTGTTTTAGATTTTTATGACCTTAGTCATCAGAATTGTTTATGGGAGGCTTAAAGAAACAAAAATCAAAGATATGTACAGGTTTGATGATGGAACCTTAATTTGAATTAATTAAAAATTAAAAGAAGAACGTCATTTTCTTGGATTCTGGATTTGCTCCATACTGCTGATTATGTTATTTTTTCCAGTTTATAAAATGATTTACAGAATGTTCTTAATGATTTAAATGCAACTTATTAAAGATATCAGTTTATTAATTAGTATTCAAAAAACTGAAATTCTTTATTAGCCAGTGATGAAAGAAAATTCTCAAAACTTTGTCTTGAATAGTCGTCAAATTGTGAATGTAAGCCAAATTAAATATCTTAATAGTTTTGTAAATAGAAGGATGGACTTAGATGTTGAGGGACAGAACAAATTCTAATATAGTTTTAATAAATTAAAAGAAAGGCTATTTTATCACAAAAAAATAAAGACTGTTAAATAAATTAACTATATATAGAATTGTTATTTTAACTAATTTCTTATATAGAAATGAGACTTAGATATCCTATCATGCAACATAAAGGCATCAGATAAATTTCAATTAAGGAGTCTTCAGAAAATTTAAACAATGTAAGATCATAAAACTAATCAATATGATATTCAATTTGTATTATGTGATATTATAGAATCCATCATTGTTAAATCATAACTTTATTGGATTAGACATATGAAACGAATGAACACTACAAAACTTTCCATTGGAGAGGTAGAGCCCATTTAAGTCATATTCAATCCAAAAATAATTGAATATTAGTCACTCAATAAATATCTAGTTGTTTTTAGTTTAAGGATGAAGCAAAAAAAAAAAAAACAGGAGGAAATAGTCATATTTTTATTCTCTTTCTAGCTGTTGTTAAGTCTTATGAATAATGCATTCTTTTTTATTAAGATTTTTTGAGAGACCTTTATCCCATTATGGGATATTTAAAGTCTTTTTTTTAAATATCATTTTTTAATATATGGATCAAAAGTTTTTAGTAATCCAGCTTTTGGGAAAAGCTCTAATAGATTCTTTTAGAATAATAATAATAAAAAGATTATTCACCAGACAATTACTTATTAATCGAAGAACGTCTAATGGGTTAATTAGAAACTGAGTACCTAAAAAGCTTGATTAAAAGATGAAAACATTTAAATTAAAAGTTTCATTTCATCCAGATTCGAATCCCAGGTTTTACACATGGGAACAGATGTGCTAACATACATTAAATCAGGTCATTATCATTTACATACACATATGCATGGACATATCAAGATCCTACATATGAATTGTCAGAGTGATTTAAGGTCAACATGGATATGACAATAATATTGGCATCAACAAGGCTTTGAGCATTCCATCATCAGATTTTCAATGATATGGATGACTGAGGAGTTGGAGAGTGAAAATGATTGAAGCCTGTCCATTAAAGTTTGTTGATTTGCTATCTTAATATAAATCGAACACTGATTATACATATGTGTGGGAGATGATGATCCAGACCAACTGATGAGTGCTGGTTCAGCACAAAATATGTATCCTGGAGATCATTTATCTTTTTCACATGTACACAGGATGGAGGGATTACTGAAGGGTGTTAGAAGTCTGTGTTCAAATCCCTATTAATTATTCCCATATGCATGTAAAAAAACCCAACCTTAAATATGTCATCAGTATTCATATATATGAAACAAAAAAGGAATAGGCAAGATAAAAACATTCTTTGGCTCATTTATATAGCCCATTAACATTATTTGTTTGTGTCATCTATAAAAATTTATTGGAACTTACAGGTCTCTTACAAAATGCTTAGATGATCTTTTATCAAATGTTGACTTATATAAGATCTGTAAGTTTCTATAAATATCTATAAATATATAAATAATAATGTTAATAGATTTCATATTTAGGTGATATTTAATATATGCTATATCCTCTGCCATCAAAAACACCTGTCTTTTCTTGTACTTCTCATATATATATCTTTTTATTTAGCATTTCATTTTTTTCTTCACAAAATATTAATCTCCAAAAATTAGTTAACAAATATTTTATCCTTTCTAAGTAAGATAAATTTTACTTTTTTACTCTTTCTTTTTTATTTTTATTTTCTATTATTTGATAGTTACTACCATTATTAATAAAAAAGTTTAACAATTCAAGGATCATAGAGATTTAAAGCCAAAGTTCAATTACTGAGAGGACACTCAAATATGATTGGTAGATTAAAATCGCAAAAGAGATCCAGTTATTTGCTCTTCATAATCATTTTAGATCTCTATTTCTTGATTCATTGGTAATAACATATAGACTTAACAATTGATATTATAATCCTTTTAAATCAGTCTTTTATATAATAATGATGACACTGTGCACCTTTGTACATAATGTAAGAAAAGTTTAGATGATTGATTTTATGAACTTATCAGTTCTATCTTTTTATTTAGATTTGGATAAAGATAACAAACACAGAAATTTGAATGATTTTTTTCAATATTGAAAATCAAAAGTTTGAGTGATCTAATGGGATACTTAGAAAAGTTTTAAAATGTAGTGGAAATCTGTTAACTTCAAAATAATTACAATTTTTGAGAAATTTGTAGACTCATCAAATTATGCCAAATAATCTTAAAGCGATTTCTAATGTTTTAATTCATAAAAAGGAGTAGAAAGATATACAGAAATCACTACGAAATATCACTAACTATAGAAAAGGTACTTTTAAAGATTTTAATGTTATTAGTATTATGTTTTTTTTATTTTCTGTTAATATTTTTGTTTTTAAAAAATTGTCATGACAAAATATAGAATCAGTAAGTATATTATTTACAGTATTGCTTTTATTGATTTAGTTAAAGCATTTGATTCAGTTAATTGAAAGGATTTGAGGCAATGATTGAAAGTAGGTAATCAACTTTGCTTTTAGAAAAAAGTGGAGAAATCAGGAGGAACCTTATAGATAAGTATATGAAATTTCTATTGACTGTTGCCTTTGGCAGGATGGCTCAGTTGGTTAGAGTGTTATCTTAAAATTCAATAATCAAGAATTTAAGGACTGATGCTAGTACTGTCACTGGTCAGGCCAGCAATATCTGAAGAAGAGGGGAGAATAATACCTCGAGGTTCGAATCCCATGCTAATACTGTCACTGGTGAGACCAGAAACACCTGAAGAAGAGGAGAGAATAATACCTCTCAAAACATCACTGGTCAGGCCAGAAACACCTGAAGAAGAGGGGAGAATAATATCTTGTTGAAGTTCGAATCCCATGCTAGTACTGTCACTGGTCAGACCAGCAACACCTGAAGAAGAAGGGTAAATAATACCTCTCAAAACATTGCAAACATACTAACCTGTTTGATGTGCTATTACTAACAGTTGAACCTTCAGGAAATCACAAAGTAGCTGATTGTTCACCAGAGGTTATGGAATGAGAGGAAGCATTCTAATTGGTAACTGAAAATCTGAAGTATATTGGAAAAAAATTGTAGAAAACTTTGTGAAGCAAAATTTAAGTTTAGTAGTAAAGTTTAGAATTTGAACCAAATAAAAGCAAAATATAGAAAATTTTTGGCATCTAGATTTGTAATAAAATAAAGATTGTGTTATTCTTGTCATATCAAAATTTGATCTAGTGTTGGTGGTTGAGAGGTCAGCACAGCTGCCTTACAAGCAGTTGTCCTAGGTTAGCAGGCTCACTTCCTGGCCAATGCTATAACACATGAAAAAAAAAACTTGATAATAGCTAAGTGATTTCAAATATAATTCATATGAAACAGCCAAAGCATAATAAATTAATAAAATGATTACAATCTGTTGCTAAGGTAATCTTTATAAATAAAGGTGCACCTTAATACTTTCTGTATACATCCATCTCAGATATGTTTTTTATATTTTCATATTATTTTTAATTTTTAAAATTAGGTCAAAATTTAATTTAGGTTTTAATTAAATTACAATTGGGCCTAATTAAAAAAATAAAATAAAGGAATACAATTATATATATATTGTACCCTTTTGTTTAGGTAAGGATGGATTATTTAGATTAATTTACTAAAAAATTTTAAATTTTAAAGTTAAGTAAGGGAATGATGTATGTTATGTGTTGATGATCTTTTAATAATCTAATTAAGGCAAGTAAAATAGTTGTATAATATTGTGTTAGTACTTGAAAAAAAAACAGTTAACTAAAAATCATTATAAGATTGTATGGTTGGGAAAACTAGCCATAGTAAATACTGATTTAATAAGTCTTATAAATAAATGATTAAAGTAAATTTTAAAAGTAGTAATTTAAAGTTAAATGAATAGACTATTTAATAATAATAATTGTATTTAATAGTTATATTTAAAAATCATTTAATTAAAAGTAATAATGTGGGACAAGTGCATAGTTGATTTTATAATATTGGAATAATTATTTTAAATTTTGCTATAAATATTATTTTATGTAATATTTTGTAAATTAAATTATTTATTTTATTTTTTGGTTAAATTATTAGCGTCTCATGTATTTTTGTAAACCACGTGATGTGTAAATGTTCACACGTGCGATTGCAAAGTTTTTTTTTAATAAAGTAAAACTATTTTAAAATTCTAATATAGGTTTTAAAAATATTAGATTTGTCTATCCCAGAATAAAATAATATTATCTGTTATCAATATTAAATTGGATCTTTAAAGTGAATATAACAAATAAAATTAGATTTGTATTTTATTTTGAAAATAAATATGTTTTGTTTCAAAAGAAGGATAGAAATAGTAATAAATAGTATAATGTGATTTTTAAAAGTTATTTTAGAGTATTTATTAAGTGTATATAAAATATGAAAATTAATTAAGAATTGAATAATATAATAAAAAATAAATATTTAGTAAATTATTATTTGTTTTAACTTTAACTAGCATTGTTTTTTCAGGGTTCTTGGAAAAAAGTATTGTTTAATTGTCCAATCAGATGTGGAGTAGGCTTGAGTATATAAGAGCTGCACAGATTTTGCAGATTGCTATTATTTTAATTCTTACTATCATTGTTACTGTTACTGCAACTTTAGTTAATTACAGATATTAGTAATAGTCAATTTTATTATTTTTAAATTATAAAAAGAAGGGATATTTATTCATTATGATAAGATTGTGATATGGAAATGAGTGGTTAAAAATTAAGTAATTCCTTACTTGCTGATCTATTTCATCTAATTTAACATCAACTTAAACATAGAGGAGTCATCACTGAATTTAAATTTATGGAGGAAAATATCGAAGTATTATTTTCCTACTAGGCATATAATTTTGCCTATGTTAAGTGTTCATGCTAACGTAATAGTAAATTTAATAAACAGAACTTCATGGAGAAGATTCAGAAAAGCTCGTCAGAGATGGAAAGAGAAAAAATATGAAATTTTTATTCTAAAAGCTATTTTTAAATAGAATAGTTTTTTTTAAAAAAACTGTTAATGTAAAATAACAATTATTTAAGATGCTGAAATATTTCTTTATAAAGAAATATTGAAATTGATTTTTGGAAAAATATAATTTTTTTAAAAAAAATTAAAAAATGAAGATTATTGGTAAAATAATTTATATTACATTGGAAAAATCTTCAAAATAATAGTTGTTGTATGCTGGACATACAGAATATATTCGGAAAAGTATTTCTAAAGATATTTAAAACTATAATACATACTACGGATGCCATGTTGTATCCAGGAACATTGACCTGTGGGAAATTTAACTGAAAGCAGTAAAGTTTTTTAGAAGATATATGTCATAATAGAGGATTAAAAAATGCATTTAACAATCACTGTTGGAAATAAAAGAACTCAGAACTATTTGTATTGCAATTGGAGTATTTTACAAGTCGACTTACTTTTGTTTATTTTCTTTATTTTTAAAAAATTGTCGGACATGTCGTGAAAGGAGAATTATTGGAGTATGAGTAGTTTTTTTTGCATTAAAGGAAGATGTTTTTATCAACAAATGCTGTACAGGAGGGAAAGGACATTTTCCATAATGAACTTTGTTGGAGTTTGCGTAATATAATTTTAAATCTTATTTTACTAACTTTTATCATAATGCTTAGAAAATAGAAAAGGGTAGGAACATAAAAACATTAAATTATTTACTAACCTAGTGATTAGTTATTATAAAAAAGTCTTTAATAATTTTAAAAAAGAAGTTTAATATTTTAAAGTATGATGATGTAGAATGAGTGATATTTAAATAATGTTTTTATTTAGTTCGTGATCCAGAAATATTAATGGAATAATCGACAAGGAAGACATATTATTGATGGTAACAATTATAAAAGTATTGATCATTTTCTTATGTATTTTATTATTGTATATTTTTAGTGTGGATGTATGAAATGAGTATGAAAAACACAATACATACACATAGTTTATAATTTGTTTATTCATGTTAAAGAATATGCATAAGTACATTTTAATATAAGGAAAATATAAGTATATGATTCTATTATAATTGAATTTAAGGTTTATTTTAAGTGATCAAAATAATAAACTGGGATATCGATACTGATTGTTTGTATTTATGTTTAAAGTTACTAAGGGATAAAATAATCTTTTCTTATCGATTGGTTAGATGGTTATTTCAGACATGAATTTATTTATTGTTATAAGAATGTAGGGGTACGATTTAGTGATGTAAGCTTGGTATTAAGTTAAATAGGACCAAGATAATATTTTAGGTAGGATTTGTTTATATGGGAATAAGTATAGACAATAGTGGTTATTGTGCAAGTATAGATAACTTAGCCCTATAGCTTGTATATGTTCATGGTAGTGTTATTTTCTGTATGTTGAAGTTGTAATGTTCCATAGAGCTGAATAAATAGCTTGGACATTATGTTTATTAGTAGAGGTGATGAACTAAAATAGTCATACCTTATTTATGATACACTGTGACCATGATGGTTATTTAATAGAAGTGCTATTAAATTAAAATCTAATTTATTCCATATACCTACTTGTGTATTTACTATCGATATTGCTTGGATTGCATCGTAAAAGATAGTATTTTAAAATATGAAATGATGAATAAGTTTAAAATGCAGAATTGTTATTAAAGAAGATAAGATGGGTTATATTGTTTTAAAAGTAAGTATATGAGTAAGGGTAAAGAGTATAAGATTATAACTTGTTAATAAGGAATCATAAACTTTTATGTTTGGACTCATTATTATTTATTACAAATAAGTAAATGATGAATGAAATGTGTTTTTTTTAAAGATATTATTTAGTCATTAAGTTTTACAAAAATTCAATTTTAATGTATATTTTTACAAGTAAAAGAAATATACATAAATCACATTTGAAGAATATAAGTGATCATAGTTTTTATAAAAAATTATTTTATAATGATAACACATCAATACTTACATTTTATTTGACATTACATTAATGATTAATAAGCAATCTAGATTAATGGATATATTATTAATTAAGATTATTTACATTATGAATAGGTTAGGAAAAATTGTATAAGATAATAAAAGTATTTTAAAAGCTAAATAATAAATAATAAAGGTATATTGAATCAATAATTTAAATGATATTTTTTTTTTGCAATGTACTAATTTAAAAAAAAACTTAATGGAGGCCATAAAGATATTATGGTAATATTGTAATAATAAGAATCTTATAAAGCAATTTTTTTTTTATCTGATATTTTTATTTAATTCATTTTTTTTGTGAGATTACCTAAATGGGAGTAAAACAAAGTTCATTCATATTGTATATAATGTATATAATTTATTGTTGAAGTTTATTAATAAATTTGTTAAGTTTTGTTTATAAATCTTGGTGTCAACTCAATTTCTTCACATCATAATTACAGAAGCACAGATAATTAGAATTAAGACATAATATTTGCACAACATAAATAAAGTTATTACTTAAGAGTTATAATGTTTTATTGATATGATTTTTATTAAAGAAATTTCATTTATTATATCATTATGATGGGCATAGAATAACCACAGAATATTTACACAGAAATATGAATAATGACTGCCACATATTCTTAGATTATAAGATCATACCATATATGTTTGTTTAAGATGCTAGATGGATAATAGAAGATTATATTACATTATTATTATATGATATACATAAGTATTATTACAAGTAGAAAAGATATGAGATTAAATTATAAATTGAATATTAGTATTATTATTTTATTATTATTAGTATTAGTTACATGTAGTTAGGAGTGATATTAAATCCTTTATCATACTTAATTACAAAAGTTATAATTATTTTAGAATTATTTTAAAAGAACCTGAGATAATTTGAGCTAAATAAATTTTATAAATATTCAGATTAATTTATTAAGAGTCATTTACTTAATTAATTTTGATTAAAGACATAGGAGTACTATAGATTTATTGTTTAAGTAATAAGTGTAAGGATAGTATTCTTATGCCATTGAGGTGATATTCTGTGGGATATTGGCTTAATGTATTCATTTTGCCACTTGTAAATTCACTTCATAGTCTCATGATTTTTATTAGATATTTATTTATTTAATTTAAGAAACAAAACCATATTATTATTTGTTAATTTGAACTAATTAATAATAGATAGTATTAAAGAATATAGTTATTATTTATTAGATACATTTTAGATGAACATAATTATTTATCTGAGCTAGATTAAGTGATTGTTATTACATATTTCCTGGAAACAATAGTTGAATTCAATATATATAGAAAATCTCAATGCATCTATCTATATATATAAATTACCTATTTCATCTGTCGTCTGAATGTATGTTTGTCTGCAATGCTGTCACGTGTCAAATTCACAACCAACTAAAAAAAAACTTGTTTTTTTCATAATGCTGTCAAATTAACAATTGGAAAATAAAAACAAAAAACATTATATGTATTTTTCTAAATAAATAACGATTCCTAACTAAACCATAATTTATATTATGAACATTTTATGCAAAGGAACTAATTCCACCCTTTATATTTAATAATCCATAATTTTTATTACAAAGCATATTTTATATGAAGGAAGTAATTCCCCATTAATGTAATTTTTTATTAAACATTTTATGCAAAGAAAGTAATTCCGTTTTTATATTCAAGAGGCTTAATTTGATTACAAGCATTTTATTCTAAGCAAGTAATTTCACAAAGCAAAAAAATTTTGTTATTGCAACCAATTAAAAAAATTACAAAAATGGCAGCCTTTTATAGGCTGGACACATTTGCCAGCAACTAATTTGTCCATAATGCTTTACTGGGGCATTCTCTAAAATTTTTTATCCAGATGGTGCTCCAGTAAATAATCTTGAAGGAGGCAATTCAAAGAGAAATGCGGTGATCAAGTTTTTATATGTGAGATGCAAAAAGTAAAATGAAAATGTTTGGTAGATTGCAGTTTATGGATAATAAAAGAATAGCCAAAATAGTATTTAATTGGGTTATGAATAAATGGCAGGCAACAAAATGGGTGCAAAAGTTAATGCAATATGCAGAAGATTTAGATAAAGACTTTATGTCAGTATACTTATACAAAAGGTGGGATGATTGTGTTAGGATAATTGTTGAGTGTTAAGGAATGGGATAGAAGAATAGATGAATTAATAAAGAATAGGGAGTTGGAGAGATGGAGAGCTAGTATGCATGAGAGTAAAAAGTGTTTAAATATTTATAGAAATAAACAAAATATTGGGAGTGAGTTAATTTATGATAACAGCAAGGAAAGTAGTTTAATGTTTAAGGCTCAAATGGTATCTTAGAAACAAGGGAATATACACATAAATGGAAAAATATGGGTGATTTAGTCTGCAAGTTGTGTAAGGAAAGCATAGAAAATATTAGGCATCTGTTAATTGAATGTAAATGTCTGAAAGCCAAAGGGTGCAAATAATGAAGTTGTGGAAGAATAAACATCAACAAAGTGATTATACAGGAAGTGGGTTATTGGTTTTTATGCTGGGTTAGGGAAAAGATAAAGGGGCTTTAGATATAAAGCCATGAAATTGACAAAGATTATGTTGTGGAGATGGGATGGAGCAGGATAGAAAAAAATATGGAAAAACTTGGGGTGGGGAATGGAAAGGGAAGTTAAAGTGGTTAACAGCTCTCTCTGGGCATAGTTACTGAGAGATTCAGTGCATCACACCACACACACACACATATATATATATATGTATAGTTATCTGTAACATTGTCAAATTCACATAACAAATGTAACAGGTATATTTAAAAAAATAAATATTAATTTAGCTCTATTAATACCTTGCTGGGTACATTTTTAAAATGTACCAAACAGATTAAATTGTTCCAAAGATTTTTTTTCACTTTTTCAATTGTGAATTTCTTATATTTATTTATGTAATATTAAAATCTTACATGTAATTTACATTACATCTTAAAAAAATTTGTTAAAGCAACCAATTAAAAAATGAAGGCCTTTACACATACCAGATACAGTCTTATAATATAATAATGTATGTTGAGGAATATATATATATATAAACAAAGGGAGTAAATCCTATCCTTTATGCTATAAATTAGAAGTACTATAGATGTTGAAAAAAGAATCAAGAATAGAAGGTGCTTGTCTTATAGATAAAGATGCCGTTGGATGGCACCGTTTTCACACTAAAACTATAAAATATGACCATTCCCGGGCTGTTGATTATAATAATTTTTCTGTGTTTTTTTGTAATGCAAAAATAAAAACAAAACAAAATCGTCTTTTATAAATATTATTTTTTATTAACGTATACAATTTAAATGATAATAATAAATGTAAATGTAAAATAAAATCAACAAATTACAATTTGATTCGTGTTTTTCTATCCTATATTTTTTTAATTGTGTTACGGCTTTTTTTTTATAAATTTTCTATAGGATATTTTTTTACTTGTGTTACGGCTTTTTTTTATCTTTATCAATTTTCTATCGGATATTTTTTTACTTGTGTTATGACTATTTTTTTTGTTGTTGTTTAAGTAAAAAGAGATATTACGGATATTTTTTACTTCAAATAGAATGTCAATAAAAAGTAAAAGTTATTACAATTAGTTTTAGGGTTAGGTTTAGGTTTAGGGTTAGTTTTAGGGTTAATGTTCTGTTGTTTGTAATGCTAAAATAAAAAAATTCAAAATCGTAACCGTACTCGGACAAAATAAAGAAACTCAAACTTTTTTAAACAACAACAAACACATACAAATGTGTTCTTTACTTATTAAACATGTTTATAATATTTGCTTTTTATGAAATTTACAAAAAATTGTGTATATTTGTACTTTTCTTACTGTATATTTTTTTGGTACCGCTCTTCTTTGTCTCGTGGAATGTTACGAACAGTACATTACTTGACGCATTACCTAATTGCAACTCACTAACAACATAGATATTTAACAATTTCCCAATTAAAACTTCAATACAGTACATTGTAAAAAGTCTTAGAATTATTACTTTAAAAAATCTGAACATTTCAATAGTTTAAAATAAAAAAAAATCCAATGAAAACAACATTTCCATCCAATTCAAATACAAACTCTCTCATCAAGCCGTAACTATTTTATAAACTGTGCGAATTTGGAAAATGTAATTGCTGCGATGTGACATACATGCTGTACTGTGATGTGACATAGTGGCTTGCATTCTCAAGCACAACAAAAAAGTTGTATTATAGAAAACGCGGGTTCGAACGTGTCGGCCGGAGAAACAGCATTTTTATGTGTTTTGGCGCGAAAACGGTGCCATAGAATGGTGTCTTTAGCTATAAGATGACTACCGAATAGAATAAATCCACCTATTCTTGGAATTCTGGTGTTTGTAAGCATACCTTTGTCAATATTGTTTGAAATTCAGCTTCATCTTAGATATAATAATTAAATAAGATGTAAAATTAAACAAGGTGTCAAAAGTGACATTCTGTGTCCAGTCTTGAAATAAATGATTATTAATTTAATAAATATTAAATGCCACATTGCATCTGGCTGATGTATTAAGTTCACTCTGAATTAACAGAAATGTTGATGAAGGTATGCTTATAAACATCAAAGCTCCAAGAATAGGTAGATTCATTGCATTCTTGATCCTTAGAGAGTGCTTTAGAGTGCTTTTAATTCATAGTCTGAGGGAGGGTGATTTATATATACACTGAGTTATCTTTAATTTAATGTTTACATATTTTATCTTATTTAATTATTATAATGAAGGTGTTAAAAGAGAGATTCTTTCTCTAGCCTTGTATAACTGATTATTAATTATGTAAATATTAAATGCCACATTCCATATGGCTGATATATTAATTTTAATCAGAATTACCTGCAATGTTAACAAAAGTATGCTTATATATACAAGAGCTTCAAGAATAGGTAGATTCATTCTATTTTTGATCCTTTTTTCAATATTTAGAGTGTTTTTAATTGTTTTCATTAGAACAATGTGGGAGAAGATAGAATATACTGAAGAATTGCATTAATTACTTTTACAAAAAAGTTTCATAAAAGTCAATATGCATGATATTAAATATAGGCAAAAAAAACTATCATGTGATATATATGGACATATTTATGGTTCATCATCATCATCAATTGTTTTATATTATTATTTGTAAATGCATCTGTAACTATTTAATCTTTTCATTTTTCTCCATGAGATGAAAGTTAATATGCCTATACAGTCTTATACACAAATGATTTCCAGTAATGAAAGTTATGAAACATATGATTATGATGATTGCCATTGAAAGTGCACTCAGCTATATGATATAAAGAGAAGAAAGGAACCATTACATATAGAGAAGGACTAACTATTATGCATAAGAATTGAGTTGTTAGAGTTAAATTACTAGTAGATAGTTATAATAGATAAATGAAAATATTACCTTAACAGAATAGCAATACGGTTATTTCAGTACAGGTAAATAAAGTAGGGAGAAGTGTACAAGCATCGTGTTGTGGGCTCAAACCCTGAGTTATGTGGTGAGCAAGAGAAGAAAATGGAGGGTCTTTTGAAGAGAAAGAGAAAAAGGAAAAGAAGATGGAAGTAGAAGATGGCTCAACATGAATCAGGGATGATGAAATGGAAACTGAATCAGAAGGTCAGATAGTCAATGACCCAGAAGGAATAGAACATGATATTTTAGCTCATTTCATGATCTTCAAATGTATTGTTGAATCTAAAGGGGCATGTTTTTTTTGGAAGAGGTATGTATGTAGCGAGAGTGAAGTAGGGCAGGTAATCTCAGAAGAGGCAGATAATCCAGAGGAAGAAATCGATAACATAGAAGAGCAATGGAGTGATGAGGCTCGTAGTGACAGGTCCAGAAGCAGGCAAGGTGAAGTAGCACAGGTTATCTCAGAAGAGTCTGATAAAGGGGAAAAACTTGATAATGTAGAAAAGCAATGGAGCAATGAGGCTCATAGTGACAGTTCTGGAAGCGAGGAAGTAGATGGCTGTCCAAAGGAAATGTGGAACAAATTAGTACTAGCTCTGTTTGTACTGATGAAACAAAAGAAATCACAGATGATGAAGAAATAAGCTCACAAGAGGAAAATTTTGAAGAATACTCAGAACAGGAAAGTGATGGAAAATGCAGAAACGGTTTAAAGTATGAATTCCATAGATGTGGTTTATACAAAGATATGGCAACATGGATGAAGTTCTAAGGATCTGTGGATTAAAGGACTGGCAATTTAAAGACTCTTATGAATCAATGGAAAAGACTAGAGTTATTGACTGTGGTACGATCTCAAGATTTCTTTAAATAAATGTATTTACATCATGTAGCAGGTGATCAGTTACCTGCATTTTTTTTCCTTAATAAAAAAAAAGAAATACATGGTAAAGAGAGTAAACAAGTATGAATGACATTGAAAGAATTAAGAGATTGATTAAAGTGGTGAAGTCTTTAACTAAAATGCAAGAATTTGTAAAAAAAAACACGAAAATCGCTCATGAGATGGATAAGAGAATATGCAGGATGACGTGGAGAAGAAAAGCAATGGTTCGGAGAAACTCAATTGAACTTGAGATAAATTTTATACTGCAATAAATCGATAATATCACATGATCACTATTCTTCTTGCATCGAGTGGGCTACTGAATGGAGAGTTTTGCCTTTGTTTTAGGTTTTCCGAATCATAATCATTGATTATATAGCAGGAAACATTTATATCATTAAAATGAAAACATACATTAGTCAGATATTTATTTCAAATTTTTATTAGTTTTTTGAAGTACCACATTATTATATTACGCACTTTACAATTTCCAGTAAGCATGAATAAATGATTTTTATTCATATATTTTCAATTAATTTACGTTTGCATTATTCTGTACTTAAAAAAAAACAAAAAACAATTGAACACGTGGAAAGATATTTTACCGGTTAAGACATAATAAAAGTATCGTATTGTTTGAATAAATAATCAGTTATAACAATTTTAAGAAAGTGGTTTTTTATTATTTGAATGAATTATTTATTTCTTTAAAGGAAACTATCACGTATTAGGTAGGCGTTTCATTTACTTTTTGCAGTCGGTAATAGAGAGCGCATTTAAATAAGCATTTTGCTTAGATACATTTTAAAAATAGAAGGTGCATTAAGCTATATATATCTGAGTCATAGTAATAGGATAGGCAAGCAAACAAATACCTAGAGTACTGACAGTTGGGAATGAGGTAGAGCACTGCTATCATAATATGGTGATGCAAATTTATTTATTATTTGAAATTTATTTATCAGTGGGAGTGCAAGATTCATCTAGTAGGAAGTTAAACAGTTTTTGCCTATTTGGGGATAGGTAGAAACAATGGTTAACGTTGTTAGTATACAAAAAAAGTTCGTTATAATTATATACATACAAGAATGTGATGGAAAAACAACACTCACTAATATATAATAAAATGGCATTAAGATTTAAAGATAAAGTATTTCATCAAAGAAGGTTACTGGGTTATGATTATGAAGATAAATTTAAAAGTACATTTGATATTGTAAAAACAAAAACAAAACAAATGAAACACTATTGGGAGTGTAGATTCTTGGTAAGAAGTTATTAATCCAGTTACAATTATCTATTGAAATCCACTAATAATAAAAAGCAATACGAAAGTAAGAATATTTATTGGCAGGGATAAAAATAAAGATATAATGATTTTGTGGCACTCTGTGAGACAAGATGAATAGATTAGATGAAGGGAAAGGATAAAATAAATTATTAGGGTGTTTTCAACCGCATTTCTGAAAAAAAAAAAAAAAACTTGTTTTATTTAAATTAAAATCAGTTCCAACGAACTAGTGATAAAGAAATAATCCAACTGTTATCACTCTGGAATCATGTCGCACGAGGAAGTGAAAAAATAGCATTTCAATTCAGAAAGACTTTAACTCTTAAATTCATTACTCTAAAATTGCACTAAACAGCACAGAGTTAAATAATTAAATGGTTAGTTTCTGAAAAGTTATTTGATTAAATAACTTATTTATAGCTAATATTACTGAAGGCTTTAAATTATTATCAATAAAGTTAATGAACACACTAAAAATATAGAATTATGAGTAATATTTAAAAACCTCAAAGATTATCACGAGAGATTCAGCAATTAATTTCAAATTCAGTAGTAATGACTTAAAATGAATATCAAGCGTAACTTTTTTATCTGATCAAAACCAAAATTCCAGTCAACAAAGAATCCATGATAGAAAAATATTGGACAAAGTGATGCTTTCTGCGACTCTCTAACATGAAAAAAAAAGTAGTCTGAAGAAGAATGGTACAAAAAATAATGATGCTTTAAAATTATTGTGTTGATCTTTGCGAATATAATGGACAGAAAAATAAAATGAATTAGTGGATCCTTGATGAGATTAGCCGAACTTTTTGTCAAATCCAAATAGCCAGATTCAAATTGACCTGCTATAGAGTGATTTATTTCTTTAGAAAAGCATATAAAATTTCTGAAAGGTTGTGGTGAAAGAAAGAGACATTCAATGAAGTGGACAGACTTAATTCAGCACATTAACAAATATATCTTTGATAAATAATATTTAATTTATAAAGCGCAAACAGTATTTGAAATTAAACTGGGAGACTGCCAACCCCCCCCTCCTTTTTACTCATCAGGTGTTTTTAATTATCAAATCATAAAAAAAACAAAAAAAAAATAATAAAAAAAAAGGGGGCCCCCCTCCCCTTTTTCTTTTTTTTTTTTTTCTCTATACCCTTTCAAGTATAGTTTTTTTAGATGGGAAATTTAAAAAACAAAACAATATTAAATTTTTTAATTATTATAAAAAAACAAAAAAAAAAAACAATTACTATTAACTATTAATTATTATTTATTATTATTTATTATAAAATATAAAAAAAAATATAAATATTTGATAAACCTGAAAAATAAAACACTGATAACTTATTATGGAGAAATGCTATTCATAGGATTTTCAGTACTCTATGTTAACTTGAGGCATTTAATAGTAATAAAAATAATAACAATATACACACGCGGTATATAATTATACAAAATATATGACACCTTGTTGCTGCATCTAGAAGATTTACTAAAATTTCTAAATGCTATTTATTTACCAAAAAATTGACCAATTTTGGCAAGATACTTGATTCGAATTCTGCTCTCATTAGGGGCTCTATATTAATCCGGAGTCAGATGATTCTAGGCGATCTGATGAGGGTAGAGCTCAAAAAGGGTATGTGCTGACATTATTCAATTTAGGAAGTTTAAAAAATATTCTATATGGCTGATGAAGATGATTCTAGGGTATTTGATGAGGGTAGAGCTCAAAAAAGGTATGTGCTGACATTATTCAATTTAATAATATTAAATCGTGCTTTCACACTTCCAACGTAAAGCTATAACAACAAATTGAAAACTAAATTAAATGGCTGAGCGCTTTCAAGAAGATGTACTTCTCATGAAAGCGCTCAGCCATTTAATTTAGTTTTTAATTTGTTGTTATAGCTTTACGTTGGAAGTGTGAAAGCACGATATAATATTATTATATTGAAGACAAACGTAAGTATAAATATACAGGTTATTACTTATTATTCAATTTAGGAAGTTTAAAAAATATTCTATATGGCTGATGAAAGTCAAATAATTATATATAGTCAGAAAATAAATGATTTTTATTATTACATCAGAAATATTTTTATTTCAGGCTTATTATTTCGGCACCTCTTGCCGACATAAATAACCTAACAGGTGCAATCTATCGATATGATATTAATAAAAACATTTCCTCTAAGATAGAGTCCTCCATAGGTAAGTTGACTATTATAATTTTAATATGTAAAAACTTATAAACTTTTAGTTTTAAGTATTATTTTAGAAATTAATATATATCATGTGATCATATTAAAAACAAAACAAGCCCGGATTATCTATTTTAGAATCGAGAGAGATGGCAACGATCATTTTCTAACATTATCTGACTATGAGTATATACTTTTAATTTCTTATTAAAGAATATAAATCACTCTTTTTAAATTATTCTTAACGCTTGACTATAAAAAATAAACAAAGAAAAAAAAAGTAATATGAACATCAAAATTGCTGAATGTGTTTTTCAAGACGCATTATGATTACAAAAGTCGGATTACGGTTTCAGCTAAATTATATGAAGATATGACTAAAATTTTTACATATTTTGCACTTTACTAACTCTTTGAGACTGGTAATGCTGCAAGAATTCTGTAAAAATTTATTAATGAATTTGCTATGTGGCATATATATTACTAGTGGAAGTAATTTAAAAATAGATTGGAGTATTTACAAAATAAAAAGTACTAGTAATGTACTGGATGAAAATATAAACAAAATTCTGTGTAAACCAAAGTTATCACGAGAAAGTTAGATTTATGTCAAACAACATCAAAAATAAAATATTGAATGTTTGTAATTTTAAGGCATAAAACCTTTAAAGCCATTAAGAATGATTTCCAAATATCTCACAAATTTTGTAGATATTTTCAAAATAAATGTATTCAAGTTTATTGTGGTTTTGAATGGTCTCTACAAATATATCTGTTTTTCTCCATATATTTACATACAATTATAAAAAATACATGATGCAAAGGCAGCATATATCTCTTAAATGCTTTGGATGTAGGATTCAAATCCTGGCCAAGTAAAATTCTTTCAAGATACTTAGGATTTTTCACTCAGGTAGTGCCTAAAACCAAAACAATCATAAATAGGTATCTAATTATCCTTGGCTAAAAAGTAAAACAGAAATGGAAAAACACTCAAATACACACCTTTTAGTAATTAGTAAAGCTGGTGCGAATGACATTCTTATTTACTCTTAAACCACTAAACATCACATGGCCACAAGCCAGAAACTAGTTGGGATATTAGATAAGTAGGCCCTAGATAGGGATTTTATGCACAAATCTTCTGGAATCCATTAATTATTCTAGCTTGCACTGAGTGGCACTACTATATGGAGAGTTTTGCCTGTTTTTTTTTTTTCATTTATTGTTCCTACATAAAGGTTATTGGAGACATTTTTAACTTGCAATGGACGATTTATTAAAAGACTGTTTTAACTTTTTTACCTATATATATATACGATTACACACACATATATTTAAAGGCTACAAAGAGTTTTTAAATATGTCAAAGCCTCTCCACCATATCACACTTGACAGAAAAACAGTGAAGGATTTCAGGCTAACAGAATGTGAGACACTAAAAAATACCTTATTGCTTATTTACAGATGAATAATGGATATATAGTTAGTTTGAATATGAAATAATTATCTACAAAAGATTCTGAACTTGCTTAAAAAATAAATTTTATAAGTCTTTATATTAAATTACTAAATGTTTAAATATTTAAACCAAAAAAACTTCCATTGGTTTAAATCTCTTTATTCTAGATAAACACTTCAAGTTTCATAATCAAAGCTTTATGAATCAATTTAGCTAACATTGATATCAGAAAGCTAAGATTATGATATTTGAAGTATCAAAAGCACTTAGCTATTAAACCATTGGAAACCTTTTCTGTTTAAATGTTTAAACATTTATTAATTTATTACAATTAATACAGAAAAAGAGATACAAGTAATATTTATAGAATTAAGTCTTTATATATATATATTATAGCAGTGCACAAACAGCTACAAATATTATTCTAAATGCTCAGTAGATAAAGGGTTGTTAATAGTCGTGCATGTGGGTATCTTAGCATTTTCACTCAAATATTTTATGTATATAAAAATATGTTTTTAACTAAATATGATTAATAATTGGAATGTAAAATGGATGTACATAGATTCAAAACAAACTAAAATTATAACTAGGCAATACAATTATAGTTATTTAAATTTTATTTATATAAATACACTTTCTTTTAAGATAAATTCATATTACCAAAAATAAATATTTTTTATATTTCTCTGTTTTCCTTTCTTGTTTCTTAGTTATGAATCATTATAATCTGTTTTCTTTCCTGTGTTTTTGAAAACCATGGTATTGACATAGATTAGTCAAAGGTCCGATGAAATTGAATAATTTATTTTTTAAAAAACAGTTGATAACATATAAAGAACTGTGATAGTAGTTTTAATAAGCAAAATGTTTTTTCTAGCAGCAACAATAAACTAGAAAATTTTACTACAAAAACCATCATCAGATATAGCATACCATGTATATGTGTGCACAAAATTAGAAGTATATTGTGAAGATTGCTATTACTACTTATATACCAATGGCTTTATGCATATGTAACTTAACTCTCATCATAATGACTTGTTAAAAGACTTAATTGTTCATTTTTTGACTGGCTCAACTACTCACAAAGGATGTCTTAAGATTGTCCAGTCTCCGGCTGAAAGAATGACTTAGCATAAACAAGAAATCATTGTCATTCTATCCTGGCTTTATTTATCTATCTGTTCTTCACCAAGAAAAAAATGAAATCTCTTGATAACTGCCAATTATAGGATCACCATTCACTTGATTATTCACTTGAACCACCAGTGGAAAAGTAGTACAAAATATTTTCATAGAACAAAGCACATTGTCTTTGCTCTGCAATTGTTTAAATTCTACACCAACTGCTTAAATTATTTATGGATTAAATTGTGTAGTTTCAATCAAATCAAGAAGTATATAAGAGTAATCACTGAAATAACTCAAATGATTTCTTTGACAAATTAGGAAATAAAAATCTCAAGGATTATTATATTCAGAATGCTGAAGTAAGATCTCTTCTTCCTCCTCCTCCTCTTTTTTTCTTTCTTCTTCTTGTTATATATGTTTAGTTTAATTAATCATTAATATTTATCTACTACACTAATGTAGCGATTCTAAAATATTATTGTCAGTTTGCCTAGAGTAAGGTGTATATATATATATATTATAACCTCAAAAAACACTCCCTAATCAATAGAACTCACTACACCCATCCAGGGAGTGGACCGCCTCAGGATCGACGATGGGACATAGCATATTAATAATAATTGCCATGGAGCCAAATTGCAACCTTAATGAAACTCACCTATGCCAATCAGTATTTATCAATAATTTATTTAATAATTTATAATAATATCTAATGAATGGGTTCATAAATAATTACTGAACGAATAAAAACTCTGAGAGGGCTATTACAAATAATACTAACAATCTCATACAATTTTTATATTAATTGGCATAACTGAAATACAGGCTTATTATATACATGTATCAATATATGTAATATATAGGGTATATGAGCACAGACTTTCACTTTAATGGACTGGCTTCAACCTACTCCAACCTCCAACTCTTCAGCCATCCATACCATTGAAAATCTGACGATGAATTCCCAAATCCCATGCTGATGCCAATATTGTTGTCACTGATTATATATATGTATGGTAAATGGTAATTTGGACCAAATGATGAGTGCTGGTTAGCACGAAATACGTTATTGGTGATTATTCTTTTCTGCATGTGTGTGGTCATGTGTATCAGTAGGATGAGATAGTGTGAATAGTGAAGAGGTTTGAAAGTCCGAGTTCAAATCCCTTACATTTACAATTAGGTTCCATGTTTAAGAGTGCCTGATATTTCAGATCTTATGTTAATAATGTGATTTTTTGCATTTAATTTAAAACTAATTTATATTGTTAGTAATTTACTAAAACAATTTATTTAAAATTGTCACTTCTTATGTATTGTTTTTACTACTGACAATTTAGATACTGAATATGTGACCATCTGATCATTGATTATTTAATTGTATGTTTTGAGATAGAACCATCACAAACTACTTACAATAATAGAAATGCAGTCATGACAATGTGAATAAAATTAGCTTGTCAAACATATGTATAGTGGTGTCATAGGAATGAAGATAAGCTGTCTCTTAAATAAAGTTAGTATAATAAATATCAAACAAAAAAAAAGTTAGTTTACATTCAGTTAATTCTTTGGATAATTAATTTCTTGCTAGTGTGAACTAACATAAAGAGCATTTAGTTTAATATATGTATGTAAACTATACTGATTCGAAACAGTCAAGCGTTGGTGGCCTAGTGGTTAGCACAGATGCCTTCAAAGCAGTTGTTCCGGGTTCGCTTCCCGGCCAACGCTTTGACATAGGGGGGGGGGTTCTAAATACCAAAAAATTAACCAAATCGCATTTTGCCATTATCTAATTTTTCTAATAGAAAATAAAGACGAAATTGCTTCTAGCTGCTATTTGGTTATTAAAAAAATAAAAACGGAAAGTGAGGACATTGATAATTTCAAACTCGGAGATGTATTTATAGATTTCATATTGGCTTAAAGCAATTCTCACCAGGCGGGATTCGAAAGTATTCATTTTAACATTCTTATATACTGTATTGCATATTTTGCTGCCAGATAATAATGTTTGTCAGCTAACAAATAAATGAGTTACAACTAAAATAATGTCAAAACATATTTTGCATCTATTTTTAACAATAATATATTTGATAAAGAAGTTAACAAACTTCTGGTCATGCGCTTTTACAAATTTACATGCATTTGCCTTTGAGCATCAGTTTGAAAAGTATAAGTATACCCTTATGCTTTGAGCTTATCTATATATAAGGCAGTGCATGTGAATTCATAAAAGCCATGACAAGAAGTTTATTCCTTTTTTTTGCTGCACTATAGACTATTTATTACGATTATTTATTTATAACAGTTAAAAGAATTTGCAGTTTGGTATAAATAATACATACCTGTTGACAATAATAACAAATAGATTGGAGGATAGTCATACTTCTAATAAAATCTAATATGATAAATTCAAGACAATCCACAATAAATTCATCAATAAATATATTATAGAATAATAACAGCTTAATTTGAAAACCTTTGAGAATAATGGTAACAAAAGACAGACTGAATGTTTATCATCATCTAAAATGTTTACATATTACATTAGACCTGATTGAAATATTCTATTATACAATCTTAATCTTCAGCAGACGAATTTTTTTGGAAAACCAGGGAATTAATTTTATTGGTCGAATACATAAAAGTTTGAAGTAATGTTATTCGTCAATTTCATTTGGAGTATGCTTCTATTCAAAAAATTATAATTCTCAATAAACATAACTGTTTTAATTTGGCTTCTAGAAATCGAATTATTTAACATTCAAATTGGTAAAATGTAACGAAAAATCTAAACTATTGTTAATAACTAAATAAAAATATAAGAAAAACATTTGAAAAAGAACCTCCAGTAAAACACGACAATTATATTTCAACCAATCATTACATGACATTGTTGGTGTTTTTTTTTGTCTTAGAAATTACGATCTCTGATTATCCATTTCTGTTTTTTCTTTGTCTAAAATTCAATATTTTAAATAAAAATCTAAATCTACACACACATTATTAGTCAATATAGTCACTTTAGTAGTCAATATAGTGTAAAAATTAATCATAAAATACTTAAATATTTATGAAAAATAGTTACATTTTTCTAGACCATCGAATGTCATTGAAGTTCAAATAGCGGTCAACGTTAACATTTGTCTTGAATAGCAGTCAGAAGCTATTATCCTTGAATATTTTTCTTCTAAAATTTTCTGACTTTGACAATTAGAAACACCTAGTGGACAATAAATAAGCACAGCCAGTGCTTACCGGCTCCTTATAAGGGGAAAAAGGCAGTACTATGTAACAATAGACAGCAATAAAAAAACTATTGCCAAATGCAGATTTTTTTGGAACTAAAATTTTAAATGCTTTTCTACAAAATAAGCATAAAGTGATGATTTTGCGGTCAAAACTGGCTGAGAGGTGGTGCAAAGACAGTTCCTAAATGTAATAACCATTAAAAATTATACTGCAGGGACAAAGGCCTTCTTAGCTATCAAAGAAGCAGCAAAAAAGAAATAAATACTTGCTAGATCAGTCAAATGCCAAGTGCAGATTGTTGTATACATATGTAAATAGAGCCAGTAAAGGCACACATTTAATTAAGTGAAAATTAAAGTAATTAAATTGGGCTGCATTAACTAAATAAAGTAATTACAGAGGCATTGTCTAACAGATTGGATTTTCAAGGGAATTAATAACCAAATGAAGCCGTTTACACACACGTGAGAAAATGTATTAATACTCCAGAAAAGAAGTGACGGGAGTGGGATTTCAAATTGTGGCAATATAAAAAAGAGCGGGGGGGGGGAAGATATATCGCACCTTGTGCTTTTGTTCTTGATGAGTGCTGCTGCTTTTTGGACTGCAATCCCAGGTTCTCGGCGCCTGTAGGCAAATCAGGCCAATTAGAGTAAAAGCAGACCACACCGGTCTTAATATAATTTTAAATGCCCTAAGTGGCTCTTACGAGGGTTATTTTCATCACCTAGGCAAAGTACTGTACATTTTATATTATACTGTAGACGGAGAAGGGGATTTGAACTTTAATGCAGTCAGATATATATATATATATTAACCAATTATCATAACTGTTGTTAGTGTGAATCATTATGTACCAATAAAGATTTAGTGTAAATTAGTCAGTGATTCTTATTTATAATTAAGTATTAATATTTGTGATCGTTCAGCTACAGCTGAGGACACTGAAAATTTCTGGTGCAGTCTCAAACAACCTTAAATTATGGTGTTAGGGCAGAATAGTATAGGCAAATTTGACACCAGTAACGTGTCCGAATGGCCGTTATATAGAACACAGATCGAAAATTTCTTTACTTTGAACGCGATTGATGATAACAAGAGAAAAATAGCGGCCCTAATGTGTTATGGTGGGAAAAGAATAATTGAGGTGATTCATAAAAATTTTGAAGTGCCTTTGCCTGAGAAGGTCAAGTATGAGATAGTGATCAAGAAGTTAGATGATCAGTTTAGCCCCGTCCTTCTCGCCACATAGCTAGATTAACTCTCCGAAATAGGAAACAATTTATAGGTGAGAAAATTAATGATTATAATCTAACTTTAAGAGAATTGGCTAAAGATTGTAACTATGGTGATTTCGTTAATGAAATTTTAATGGATCAGCTACTTTGGGGCATGGCCGATGATAGGCTCAGACAGCAATTGCTAGTAGAGATGGAATTAACCTATGAAATGGCATCAAAAAGGGTATAGTGTCTGAGCTGGTATTGGAGCAGGCACAAGCTTTTAGATGTAAATTGGATGAAACCACAAAAATGGGGGTATTCAAAACGTATGGAGGAAATCAAAGCCCAATGAAGTCAAATACTAGTAACACTAAAAATAATATGTTTCTGTTGTGGCAAAATGGGCCATATTTCAAGAGAATGCAAATGGCAGAAAGAAGCATGTTTTAAATGCGGCAAAAGAGGTCTTTTGTCACGCGTCTGTAGACAAGATGACAAAAGAAAAATAAAAGAACACTCCCACATGCCTCGTGATAGGGGAGGGAAATTTGCAACCACCCATATGATTAAAAATCTAGACGTTAAAAGTATATGTCAGTTTATGATTAAACTTAAAATTTACAGTAAAGAAATAGAAATGGAAATTGATAGCAGATCGGCAATTTCCATAATTTCACCACGGTCAGATTGGAAAAAATTATATGATAAGGCAAACATTGTTTTAGAAAAAACAAATATTAAAGCGAGAGATGTAAATGGTAATGCCCTCAAAATAATTGGTCAGGTTAAAGCACCAATTAAATACAACGGCAAAAAAGTGAATCTACCCCTATATATTGTAAATGAAATTAGCCCCATTGTAGGGAGGGAATGGTTTCGTGAAATTGGGGTATAAATTAATATAAAGAAAATCTCTTTGGAAGATGAACTAGTTAATAAATATACAGATATGTTCAATGAAAAACTAGGATTGATCGCATCAAAACCAGTAGAAATAGAATTATCGGAAAATGCGCGACCGCTTGTTTGTAAACCGTGTAAGATTCTGTTTGTGCAAAAAATTAAAGTTGAAGACAGATTAAAGTCATTGGTGGATAAAGAAGTGTTGACACCCATCAAAACATCTGATTGGGCCACACCTTTAGTAGTAATAACTAAGCCTAACGGGGATATTAGATTATGCGGAGATTACCGAATAATGGTAAATAAATTTTTAAACAGGGGAGCTTATCCTGTCCCAAATGTAAGGGAAGTTTTGGCCGGTCTGCAAAATGCTTCCTATTTTGTGAAGCTAGACCTTCAATTCCGCTTTCCACCAGATTCAGGTTACCGAAAAATCAGCGGAAATATTGGCTTTAATGACCCATATGGGTGTATTTAGGTGCAATCATTTGCCCTTTGGCATATCCACAGCCCCAAATATATTTCAGTCAAGGATCAATGTTTTACTACAGGGACTGAAAGGGGTCATTCCCTATTATGATGACATACTTATCACGGCTACGTCACAAGAAATGTTGCGCAACAGACTATTTATTGCATGCGAAAAACTTAATAAATCTGAGGTTAAATTAAATGCAGCGAGAGTGCATGGATGTCAAAAGAATTGACGTTTCTAGGCCATTTGATTTCTGATAAAGGGAAGAGACCATCCCCGGAGAAAGTAAATGCAGTGAAAAATGCATCGCCACCTACTAACATTAAACAGTTACAGGCTTTCTTAGGTCTCATAAATTTTTTTGAGCCCTTCTTGGAAGGTAAAGCTCACATAGCTAAGCCACTATATGAACTATTAAAAAAAGAGCAGAAGTGACATTGGTCTACAATTCATGAAGAAGTGTTCTGTCGGACAAAAAACTTATTGTCGTCCGAGAAACTATTGGTGCATTATAATAATAGTTTAGAAGTACGCTTAACAACTGATGCATCAGAGTGGGGAGTGGGGTGGTACTATCTCACCCATGTTGCAATGGGGAATGCCCTATTGCTTACGCATCGAGAACTCTCTCAAAATCAGAGAAAAACAATAGCCAAATTGACAAGGAGGCTTTGGCTATAATGTTTGGCCTGAAAAAATTCCATCAATTCCTGTTAGGTAGGAATTTCCACATAATTACGGACCACAAGCCCTTACTGGGTATTTTGGGCCATGATCGTTTAGCTCCCAAACATTTAAGCCCACACATGATGTGCTGGACAAACATAAAGTCAGCATATGTCTACATATTAGAATACAAAAAAGGAAAAGAGATTGCGCACGCCGATGCATTATCAAGAATGCCAGACAAGCAAGAACAATCAACGATGGAGGTAGAAATAAATTATATTGACACCCTAAACTCAGAAATACTGAATAGCAAACACGTATCCAATCGGACGAGCTCCGATCAGGGCTATCAGATACTTATGGGATGGATCAAAAATGGATGGCCATCTTCAAAGCCTCAATACGTTGACCCAGGGTTCTGGACAAATCGTAATAAACTATCTATATGCAAAGGATGCATATTAATGGGCGATCAAGTCATGATACCAATAGAAGGCTGACAGCAAGTATTGAACTTACTGCACGAGGGCCACCCTGGAGTCAGGTGAGCTAAAGCACTGGCTCGCAGCTACGTCTGGTGACCAAGAATTACAGTCGACATAGAGCAAAATATCAAAAAATGTTCGGCATGTCAAACAGAAATGAACATGAGAGCTAAGATATACAATTCATGGCCAGCTGCCACAAAAGCTGGGCAAAGGGTCCACATAGACCATGCTGGACTGGTGAATGGAAAACTCTTGCTCATATTCATAGATGCTTTCTCAAAGTGGTCAGAGTTCCGAATTGTAAAAGATTTAACTGCTACTGAAACAGTTAAGACGTTAAATGCTGTGTTTGCGTGTCATGGTTTACTGGAAACCATCGTGTCTGATAACGAAACTGCATTCATAGCTAGGGAAATAGAAAGCTATTTTTATGATAATGGCATCAGACACATACGTACATCACCATATCACCTGGAGTCGAATGGTCTGGCAGAGAAGGCTGTCCAAATAATCAAAAAGGTGTTAAAGAAATAAAGTAATAGGGATTTACAACAAGCAATTGATAACACGATGCTGTGGCAACACGCAACACCATCAACGGCCACCAGGAAATCACCCACAGAACTGTTAATGGGCAGGAAACTGCATACTACCAGATCCTGCTGAAAATGACAATAGCAACAAAATTGTAAACAAGGTCGTAATCGGAGATAAAGTTTGGGTCCGGGATGTGTTGCAAAAGAAATGGGTAGAGGGAATAATTATGAAACTGCTGTCTCAACAAATAGTACTCGTGCAGCTACAGGATGGTACTAGCTATAGAAGATATGTAAACCACGTCCGTCAGTGAGCTTGTAGAGGAAATACAAACGTTACCTGACATTACAAGCGAGTTATTGTGGAATGAGCAGCAAACCACAGAAATGAAATGACAGCGGCCAATGGAGATACAGACAGCACCAACGAATAGTGAGAATGATACAGCATCGAACTCAAAGCCAGATGAAACACAAAGCAATACAGTCAGAATGAAACGGAAAATCTGGATGCCGGTCAAACTAAAAGACTACATATAGTGCCATTACGCAACTATCTTTTCTGGAGTAAGGGGATTGTATACATATGTAAATAGAGCCAGTAAAGGCACACATTTAATTAACTGAAAATAAAAGTAATTAGATCGGGCTGCATTAACTAAATAAAGTAATTACAGAGGCGTTGTTTAACAGATTAGATTATCAAGGAAATTAATAACCAAATGAAGCCATTTACACACATGTGAGAAAATGTATTAATACTCCAGAAAAGAAGTGATGAGAGTGGGATTTCAAATTGTGGCAATATAAAAAAGAGCGGGGAAAAAAGATATATCGCACCTTGTGCTTTTGTTCTTGATGAGTGCTGCTTTTCGGACTGTGATCCCAGGTTCTCGGCACCTGTAGGTGAATCCGGCCAATTAAAGTAAAAGCAGACCAAACCAGTCTTAATATAATTTTAAATGCCCCAAGTGGCTCTTACGAGGGTTATTTTCATCACCTAGGCAAGGTACTGTGCATTTTATATTACTGTAGACAGAGAAGGGGATTTGAACTTTAATGCAGTCAGATATTGTATATATATATATATATATATATATATATATATATATATATATATGTTAACCAATTATCATAACTGTTGTTAGTGTGAATCATTATGTACCGATAAAGATTTAGTATAAATTAGTCGGTGATTCTTATTTATAATTAAGTATTAATATTTGCGATCGTTCAGCTACAGCAAATGCCAAGTGCAGATAATCTCTAGTTTTCTATTTGTTTTAATTTTTTTTCTAGAAGTATGTAATCACCATCAGCACAATAATTGCATGGTTAGATGAATTGTTCATGACCAATCATTATACTTAAAATCGTTATATATACATATACAGTACAAGGGAAGGTTTCTGCAGACATAAGATATAATTCATAATAGCTTTCGCAGAAACATTCTAGAATATTAAAGTATATAATTACTGAGTATATGGAAGTTTTCTTTTACATCAACAAATATAACTTAAACTAAATTTAAATCCAATTGATCAGTCCTCACCACTTCAAGTTTGATTTGCACTCTTTGTTTATTATTATTTTGATTGGTTAAAAAAGTACAATCTTTAGCGATTAGTTCTGTGATGTCGTGTTTGACTTCTTTATACAATTCTTAATTAATTTTTTGCAGCTTTCAATATCTTTGCAATGACAACAACACTTCTACTCAATCTAAGGCAAATGCTATTTTTCTGGAAGGTAGTATATAATTATATATTTTAATATTCTCCACAGATCATACGGAAGACTTCAACAAATTATAAGTATTAAAATCATTTTTTTCATGCTTTTAAATATATTTTTTAAATCACTAATCCAACTCACAAACATACATGCCTATATAATAATAAAAATTATCTCATACATTGTTTAATTTATTAAGCTTGTACTGCAAATGTAATATAAAGAGCATGCTAATAGCTCTTAGCAAGCTTTTCCGAATATCTTTATCCTTAAACCAGTTTCAAACTGCTGACTATCAGTTTCAGGATAGGGATATTGGGAAAAGCTTGTTAAGAGCTATTAGCACACTCATCATATTGCGTTTGTAGTACAAGCTTATTAAATTAAGTCACGTGATATATGACTTGGATTTTTTCTTACTATTATAGTTTTGCTCTTGAGGCTTTGGCAATGTTATATTGCTAAAGCTATTAATATATGGTGTATCTGAATTTAGTTCAGTCCCATGTGGCTATTTAAGTTAGAGAGCTGAATTTGAAGATGTATAGATGTCTGAAAATTTCAGATTTTCTACTCAATAGTTAACCATTAGGTAAATGCTGGGCTTGATCTGATATTTTTAGATCAAATGTCTGAATATTCTAGCGCCTCACTGACAATAGCCAGCAGCTTGAAACTGATATGGGGATAGCCAGTAGCTTGAAAGCCGAGGAACATCCGAAAAAGCTTGTTAAGAGCTATTAACATGTTCATTATATTACACGTGTAAATTTATGATTTTTTTTTTAAAAATAGTAGTTTTGTCTAGTTTTATAAAACTGTTTTACCTACAATACCACACTTTTATTTTACAATATATTACAATTTATAAACATAGCACTATATAAATAAGTGCCTCATTAAAAAAAATATATATACATTATAATGGTCGGGGTGAATTTGAGTCTTACAATATCTACCATGTAAGGGGGCCACCAGGCCATTCGAACCTGAAAAATTTATGTAGTAGGCAGATACATACTGCTAAGATCCAAATTTTATTTTATATTGACCATTAGCCCCTGCCACTAGCTCAAGGAGAAGCAGAGATTTAAAATCTACTTATTAAATATTTGAATAAAAAAGATTTAAAAATATTTTTAACATTAAAAATAAATAAATAAACCACTGCCAGTAATAATCCACAAAAAATATCTATTAACGCACGTATATAAATATTTAAAATTGAGGAATAATTTAGATATTATTAATTTTAAATTTAAATTATTATTTTAAAAAGTCCGCATAGATGGATAAAAGTTTGTTTTATAATGTTGAGTATGGATATGTTAAATAGATTACTCATTTAAAAACTTAAAAAAAAACCCGTTGAACCTCAGACTAAAAGTTCGTAACCAACTCAACGCCTGCTTCCTGATATACAGATGTAACGAATGGCATATGAAGATGCTAGCATAAAACCACACTGTCAGGAATGTGCATCTGCAGTGTGATATTATTTGAAGGACATGATCCTCGTCCAGTACAGGAATTTGCGTCTGTCTGGCGAAGGAATCATATAATAAAATATTTAAAGAGAAATGCTATGTAAGGGGGAGAGCGGTCTATCTGCCAACTTAAAGTCCCTATCCATAGAGCTAAAGAAAGTCAATGTTGCAGAAAATACATCTGCGTACATTGCAACGCAATGACTACGCCTTTGGGTCATGCATTCAGTTGGGCTTCGCCCTGCATGCTAACATGCTTCACATTGCATTAATATAAACACCCACATATATCTCTACTAGCATTAACCTAACTATGAGACAAATAGTCTGAAATTTAAACCCCATTAAAATAAACATAAACGATTGAACAAAATTATTAATTGAAAATTGCTGAGGGAAATTTACAAGAAAGTAAACCCAATGACACTCATCATAAGGTGCCACATTGACAACAACTTAAAATATATACCAGTAAATATGTTTAGACCCTCAGCATGAGGTGTCATATTTACCAATATATATATATACATTTTCACGTATAAAAAAATATTAAAACATAATCAACATAATGAATCCATGCAGCTATCTACAAAATTTAATACATTTTTTTGATTTCATTAATAAATATTAATAAAGAAAATGGAAATAATTGAATTGGCAAACATATATAAAAAATATAAAAATAAACGTTAATAATTGATTTAATCTTCTGTGTTGGTCAGATAAGAGTTTATGGTTTAAACTTAGTTAGGCCTTAATTATTTAAGAAATTATTCAAAGTTCATTTAGCAAAAGTTTATAATGATTTGAGTTCATAATTATACTTTACATTAGAGGAGCTCCCGGTTCCTTGTGCCAATTCCCATGTGAAGTCTTTATTATTCAAAATTTCAGAGAAAACCGATCTGTTGTTTACACCATAGTTATCAATCTGGAGGCTGTCTTAGCTGGTTCAATCCTGGAACTATTTTATTGTAGGACCCATATGATTTGGGGTCTACAATAGTGCCATTCATATTTCAGCAGTCACTTCATTTGAAATTAGTAAGAGGATGATAAGTGCATCTTTCACCCTCCTCCTCAAAAATCAAGCTGGAACTGTTCTTAATTTAAATTTTCTCTTTTTATATTCCTCCTTCAGATTCACTGAGCATGGTTTCCTGTTTCCATGGTTTTCATTAGGGTCCAAGTGTTGGTTGCCCTTCCACAAGCTGGTAACACAAAATTTTTATATCTCTTATCTGACCTTTAATTATAAATTTGCCCCAAGGGATCATTTACTTTAGATTAATTAAAACCAACAATCATTTCCATCTTGAGTTTTAACACATTAAACAGTAATTTAATTATTGTACAATCTTAAAGATATATTTTTATCTTTATATCTTTAAGTTTTTGCTTAAAATTTAGTTTTAAAATACTTTTTTTTAAAATAAAGTTTTCTTTTAATAATTTTCCATCTGTGCGATTTATATATATATATGTTTTTGCAAGCTTTTAGTTTTCAATTTTTAATTCTAACTTTTATTTAATAACTTTTATTTGCGAACATTTATACTTTATTTTTTATTTTTTTAAAAAAATAATGTAATGGCATGTGTGCCCGTTACAATATATATATAAAATTTTTAATATTATCTTACAAATAGGAACTTCAGTAGGATCAAGCTTTGCAGTAGAAAATAATTATGTTGTGGTAAGTTATTTATTTTTAAAATATTTTGTTCTCTTTACTTCTTTCTGTTAAGATATATTTATCTTCTTTAAATCCAATCAGGATTGTTTGCCATCATTTTCTCATTTTACAACATAATCTTCATAATTAATTTATTATTTTATCTCTTTCTATATTTTTTAACGTTAATCCAAAGCATATCCTAAAAAATCATCTGCTCACACTATTGAATATCTTCATTCTACTCCAAAACCATATATTTCAAAATTTCTACTTTATTATTATAACCTATAAATTTTATATGCTACATAATCCCACTTTTTCATCCTTTCCATTGTCATACACACACACATATATATATATCATTAACTACAACATGTTATTTATTTTCCAACAACTACAATGGATTTTTACATTGAATTTTTTTTTCCACATTCCATTTGCGCCAACATCATATTTACTCTGTGTCCTAATTTTCAGTTTTTTTAATCTTTTCATCCCACTTTTTAAATATGTATAATGAAAGAAATCCCTGGAAAAAAAATAATTATTACACAAACTAATATAAAAATAATTTAATTTACTTCTCTAATAATCGTAATAGTATATACAAGCACTTTAAAATGTTGGTCGAAGAAGCTGTTAATAGCAAACAATCAAAATGAGTTAATCCAGGCTAAGCGCTTCAGAGGTATTATCCCTCATAATCATAGCCAAAATAGTAATAGTTGTTGTGATATTATTAAATGGTAATATACGCAAATAACATGAGAAGCAGGCCGGTCATAGGTTCGAACCCTCCTACCACAAAATTGTGTGAACTGAAACTAATGATTGCAAAAGGAAGATAAAAGAGGCGTATTTTATCATCAACGACAATAACGCAATTAATAGACGTGACATATGCTTCGCTATGTCCAGAAAATGGACAAGCTGATTAGTTTACATATACATTTGCATATATTACCATTTAATAATATCACAACTATTACTATTTTGACTATGATTATGAGGGATAACACCTCAAAAGCGCTTATCCTGGATTAACTAATTTTGATTGCTTGCTATTAACAGCTTCTTCAACCAGCGTTTTAAAGTGCTTGTATATACAAACTAATATACTTTGAATTCCATTTTTTCTTTCTTTACAGTTTATCTAATAATAACAGTCTTTAGTGATGAAAGTCTGAAACATTCCATAAGATTACAGAAATTTTTCTGTGAGTATCTTGCAAATTAATTCATTATTGATATTTTTTTGAAAGAGCTCACGAAATACTCACATGAATTGAAGATTATTTTGAATTTAAAAAAAGAGTAACATTAATAATATATTAAATCAAATATTTTCATAATTAATTATAATGTAAATAGGGAATAACTGAAGTAAATTCCATGTAATGACTAAAAAAGTAAGTTAGCACTATTGTTTTTTTTTTCTCACGTGTCATAGCATCAGCCGGGAAGCGAACCCGCTAACCCAGGACAACTGCTTGTAAAGCAGCCATTGTTGACCTCTTGACCACCAATGCTTGACAGTTAGCACTATTGTTTCTAGGAAACAATCAATTACTAACGTCACTGTTAGCTAAATAATTTGTTCTAATAACCCATAATAGCTTTTTTGTTTTGAGTCACTCAGAACTAAAAAGAAGTACCTTTCTTTGTAACCCGAGGTCATATATAGATTTAAACTTACACATATATTTTTATAATCGTGAGAACTTAAGTATTTCATCTTCCCTATATATTATGTCAATATTATTTCATCTTCCTCAGAGAGATACATATGTTAAATTATATATTTTCATGGATTAATTATCCTGTAAATAAAAGAATAAGTGGGATAAATTCTATGTAATAACAAAAGAAACAGGCTAACACTGGTGTTTCTACGTCTCATATTTTTTTTTGTGTGTATATATATATATATATATATATATATATATACATACATACCTTGTTTAATTTTTACTGAAAGGACACTTTGAAGTATAGAAAAATATTTCTAAAGATGCTTCTTTTATGTATTGTGTAAAAATATATATGATATATCTGTCACGCTTTCCTGTTGGTTATTTTGAATACCTGTAAATGTTCCTGCTGTGTCTTATGACCAGAAAGTAAATAAATGGACAAAGGCAGAATTGAGATGGTAAGATTATAGTTTAATATGAATAATTTTAACTATATACATTGCCCGTTATAAGGCGTAATAAAACAATAAAAGGTCATGGTGACCTGCATATAATAACCCTAGTCCTGCTTTGGACTTACAGAGGCAGGAGTCTCTGACTTATAATTAATACTCATGAACAACTAGATCAGGTTATGGGGGTTTATATATCCCTCAAGACTTCTGGAGTCTTTTACATACCTAACCATATATGGTGTTTTCACATACGTTTTCACATACACAACAGTATTTTTACATTTCTCACCATATATGGTATTTTATACAGTTTTCTGACCCTATAAAGACAGCCGGGCTTTCTATAATTTAACATCATTGCAATTTTACACATTCGTTATACATAATTACTATACAGTTATTTTACATATTTATTTTACATTACAGTTATTAATTTTATTCTACATGTGTTATTGTACTCTTATTATTATACAATTATTATTATTATTTTACCTATTCACTATACATCAAAAGTTATTAGTTTTATTCAACATTTATTATTGTACTCTTTTATTATTATACAACTTATTATTTTAAATATTCACTATACATCAAAAGTTATTAGTTTTATTCTACATTTATTATTGTACTCTTATCATTATACAACTTACATATGTATATCTTGCTTTACCTTGAATACTGCACTTCTCCCCCACTCCAGAAGTATGGTTTTTCACCTAATATAGTCTTTGAGATGAGACAGTGGATTTCTAGTCATTGCCGGTTGCTGGCAGTCTTTGCTGTCTGTTGATGGTGGTTTCGATGTGGGCTATCTCAGCTTCGGCAGAGTTTTTATATGTTGGCAATTCTTTGACTTTGGGATTGTCAATCTCCGAACTGGTTGAAGCTTCCACGTTGTTGCCATTTGGTGCTTCCTCGTTTCCATTGTTTACTATTGGCAGATATTGTCTTCTCAAGTGATTTTTGTGTTTCCACTGTTTTACACCCTCATCAGTTTCAATTTCTGCTAATTGATTTGCAATTTTATTTGTCACGGTTGCTTTTTTCCAAGTCTTTTTATTTTTGTTCAGTGACCAAACGTTATCACCTATTTCAAACTCTTTCCCTTCCATTACTCTCTTGTTACTTTTTTGTCTGGGAGGCAACAAGATTGATAATTTATTTTGTATTTTCTTTTGAAACAGAAGTTCAGCTGGGATTAGACATTTATCGCAATTCTTAATGTATAGTTCGATGTCTCTCTTTATTCCTGGCCACCATACATAGCTGCATGCCAAGATTTTGGCCCTAACTATTCCTGGATGACCCTGATGTAGTAATCTAAGTATTTTTATGCAACCATAGCTAGGTACAAGCATTTTGTCATCCATCAATATACAATCTTTGTTTACAGATAGCTTTTTGCATATTTTCCACAATCCTTTACTCAAATAGGGAGGACATCTAGTGGGCTATTTGGTTTCTATCCAATTTTTAAGAACTTGGTAACTAGAGTCTGCATTAGTCCATTCTGCTATAATTCGACTATTAATACAATTTGGAGCGAGCTGGGCTATAGGTACTTTCCGAGGTTTTGTTACAATAGGTTTTGCTCTGTCTCTTAACTCTATATCTACAGGCGAGGTTTTTAGTTTTCCAGGTTCTTTTTTGAACAAGCTGGGGTAGTTATTTTTGACTTGCAATTCTATGTCGATCTTTTTTATAATGCATATTTTTATGCCCAAGGGCTCAAACCACTCAAGGCCTATGATTGGGTTAATATCTCTGCTCACTATATATTGTAATGATCCGGAGAAAGCGACTATACGTAAACTGCACTACAGGGCGCCATCTAGGCATTTGAACCTAGAAAAATGTATAAAGTAGGCAGATACGTAAGTCAAAAAAAAAAAATTTTTTTTTTTTTAAATTTTGATTCCGGTCGTTAGCCCATGTCATTAGCTCAGTGGAATAGCAGAGATTAAATAATATAATATCTTATCTAATTAGATTTCAACATTAAAAAATAAATAAAATAAGCCACTGCCAGTAATTAACATACAAACATTTATTTATGCACATATATATAAGATTTAAAATTATTTTAGTATTAGTTTTACATTTTAACATTTAACATTATTTTTAACTTTGATTTTTGACTTTAATTTACATTTAATTACTATTATATTCTAATTTTACATTTTTAATTAAGTTCGCACAGATGGGATTATAAAAGCTTGTTTTAATATGTTGCTATAGATCGGTTACATAGATTACACAGTTAAACACATTTCAAAGTAAACATAAACGATCAAAATACAAAATTATTGATTACTGACAATTGCGGAGGGAAATTTATACGTAACCCAATAGTATTCACCATAAGATACTTGCATTGTCACCAATAACTTAAAAGACATCCGAATAAATACATTTTTGATACTCACCGTAAGGTATCATTATTTATCGAATGTCTATATATCTTGATCAAATATGGAAACGCATAGTTAACCAATAAACAATCCATGCAAGCGTCTATAAACAACTTAAATTTAATGCATTTTTATTTAGGGTCGAGTATGAATAGACCATATAAATTTGCTTTTGACAATAAACATTCTATCCCTATTTAACCTTAGGCTAAAATTCGCAGTCAAACTGGCATCAATCCATCTGATATATCGATGTATTCAATGTAATTCGGAATACGACAGCACCAAAAGGATTAAGAAAAGACATTGACTCTCAATCAGATAGTAATATTACATCTATCTAATGAGAAGAACAATAAAAAAAAACTCCATAGAAAGGAACTGCGTTCTCCGTCTTATAATTCCTTCCATAGGCAAACGGGTGAGTGCGGCGTATATATAAACGATTCTGCCAGTAGCGAATCTCCGACTACATCTACTAACTACATCAATATATCCAATCCATTGACCCAATCTAACAACGATATAAATAACCTAAGATTACCCTCCCCTAATATAACTTTACAAATCTATACAGCCATTCATGCCCGACTTAAGTTTAACATTTATATCATTTAACTTAACGAAAAACAGAAACCATAATAAAACTTAAAGAACAAAAAATAAATGGAAATGATTTTACACAAATAAATAAAAAATACATCAAATAACATTTTAACTACTTTAGTCAGATAGGAAACTAATGCAATTATTTTAAATATGAAAAGTTTTTAATATAATGTTCATTAATTGTAAAGTTCTTACGGTTTTAAACAGTCCATCTTTATCTGCCGTTTGTAAGTTTGAATGGGAATTCCCACGCCGTCCTGAAGATATTGGTATACATTTAGCCGATGTTTTATTTATTCATTTGGAGGTTTTTTAATTTAGTTGGTCCTCAATGTAGAAAACGATAGTTCATTTCTCTTTCTTTCTTTGGCAAAACTGAAGTGATTGAATCGTGCGTCTCTTCAATCGCTTCTCCCGCACCTCCGCACTAACACCTATCTGTCACATCGTAATAATCATTATCCAGTCACTCATTAATAATTTCCAACATTGTCCTTTTATACGCATTTGAAGGATTGACTTGGCATTATGTCATCGATGCGATGATCCTTTCACTGAGGTCCGATTTCCCGATGGATTTCTTTCATTGGCTATTTGTTTCTATTGTTCCCCTATCTGACCAATGTTTTTACATTTAAATGCCCAAGGCTGGTTTACATTTGACTAATTAAATTTATCATTTCCATTTCTGATTAATTAACCTGTTTTCCAAATCAAAGATATATTTAAAGATAAATTTAAAGATATAATTTTATCTCTAAATCTTTTTAAGTTTTTGTTTTTAAAATACTTTTTCTTTAATAAAGTTTTATTTTAATAATTTTTCATTATCTGTGCGATTTAATATATACGAGTTTAAGATGATATTTAATTTCAATTTTTAATTCTTAAAGAAAATTTTTAAATGCGAACTTTTTAATTTACTTTCATGTTTAATAAATAAAAAAAAACAATGTAACGAACGTCTGTGCTCGTTACATATCAGTAAAGTTGCTTAAAAAAAAAATGATCAAAAAAAAAAAATTTTACTTAGGGTTAGTAATTACGGTACACGATTGACGAAGACATTTACAAAACATCTGGTTAATAATTTTACAAAAAGACTATATACAAAAAAAAAAATGTTGACCATCGCTTTCCTAAGGACCATCCACGTTTACACCTCCTCCCCCCAAGAATTCTATTTCACTTTATACATTTTATTTTTACTCACGGCATGACAAGCAAGTTATTTAAATTATCTATCCAAGAAGGTTGCATTGAACTCAATACATTTTGAAAGACAATGGGTTTACACGTGTATATTTGCAGCACAATTATAAATACCACCAACTTATCCATGACTGATTAAAATGCCTAAATAGGATCACACTGAAGTAAATTCCCAACGGTACTCATCGTAAGGTACCACATTTCGATCATAAACTTCCGTGGCTGTGCGCGCCTATACACGTTAAAGCATAAATATATATTAACAAAAAAAACATATCAAATGCAACCTTTTGACTTTCTTTTTAACAAAACACAGTTTAAAAACATTTATACTTTCTCGTGTTTAATATATGTGCTATTTCTTTCTGGCAGTGCTTTTATAAGATTTAAAGCACACGACTATATGTAAACAGATACAAATATTTCATTTTGACAAAATTTGCTCAGGGTATTTGTGGTTTATTAAAGATTGGCCCGAGTTGGTTTGCCAGTTGTAATGATCCGGAGAAAGTGACTTAACGTAAACTGCACTACAGGGCGCCATCTAGGCATTTGAACCTAGAAAAATTTATAAAGTAGGCAGATACGTAAGTCAAAAAAAAAAATTTTTTTTTTTTTTTTAAAATTTTGATTTCGGTCATTAGCCCATGTCACTAGCTCCTGTAATAGCAGAGATTTAATAATATAATATAAGAATATATATATAAGAGGAATAAAATAAGACACTGCCAGTAATTAACATACAAACATTTATTTATGCACATATATATAAGATTTAAAATTATTTTAGTATTAGTTTTACATTTTAACATTTAACATTATTTTTAACTTTGATTTTTGACTTTAATTTACATTTAATTACTATTATATTCTAATTTTACATTTTTAATTAAGTTCGCACAGATGGGATTATAAAAGCTTGTTTTAATATGTTGTTATAGATCGGTTACATAGATTACACGGTTAAACACATTTCAAAGTAAACATAAACGATCAAAATACAAAATTATTGATTACTGATAATTGCAGAGGGAAATTTATACATAACCCAATAGTATTCACCATAAGATACTTGCATTGTCACCAATAACTTAAAAGACATCCGAATAAATACATTTTTGGTACTCACCGTAAGGTATCATTATTTATCGAATGTCTATATATTTTGATCAAATATGGAAACGCAAAACATAGTTAACCAATAAACAATCCATGCAAGTGTCTATAAACAACTTAAATTTAATGCATTTTTATTTAGGGTCGAGTATGATAGGACCATATAAATTTGCTTTTGACAATAAACATTCTATCCCTATTTAACCTTAGGCTAAAATTTGCAGTCAAACTTGCATCAATCCATCTGATATATCGATGTATTCAATGTAATTCGGAATACGGCAGCACCAAAAAGATTAAGAAAAGACATTGACTCTCAATCAGATAGGAATATTACATCTATCTAACGAGAAGAACAATAAAAAAAAACTCCATAGAAAGGAACTGCGTTCTCCGTCTTATAATTCCTTCCATAGGCAAACGGGTGAGTGCGGCGTATATATAAACGATTCTGCCAGTAGCGAATCTCCGACTACATCTACTAACTCCATCAATATATCCAATCCATTGACCCAATCTAACAACGACATAAATAACCTAAGATTACCCTCCCCTAATATAACTTTACAAATGTATACAGCCATTCACGCCCGACTTAAGTTTAACATTTATATCATTTAACTTAACGGAAAACAGAAACCATAATAAAACTTAAAGAACAAAAAATAAATGGAAATGATTTTACACAAATAAATAAAAAATACATCAAATAACATTTTAACTACTTTAGTCAGATAGGAAACTAATGCAATTATTTTAAATACGAAAAGTTTTTAATTTAATGTTCATTAATTGTAAAGTTCTTACGGTTTTAAACAGTCCATCTTTATCTGCCGTTTGTAAGTTTGAACGGGAATTCCCACGCTGTCCTGAAGATATTTGTATACATTTAGCCGATGTTTTATTTATTCATTCGGAGGTTTTTTAATTTAGTTGGTCCTCAATGTAGAAAACGATAGTTCATTTCTCTTTCTTTCTTTGGCAAAACTGAAGTGATTGAATCGTGCGTCTCTTCAATCGCTTCTCCCGCACCACCTTGTCCTTTTATATTCATTTGAAGGATTGCATTTACATTACGTCATCGATGCGATGATCCTTTTCATTGAGGTCCGATTTCCCAATGGATTTATTTCATTTGCTAAAAGTTTCTATTGTTCCCCTATCTGACCGATGTTTTTACATTTAAATGCCCAAGGCTGGTTTACATTTGACTAATTAAATTTATCATTTCCATTTCTGATTAATTAACCTGTTTTCCAAATCAAAAATATATTTAAAGATAAATTTAAAGATATAATTTTATCTTCAAATCTTTTTAAAATTTAGTTTTAAAATACTTTTTCTTTAATAAAGTTTTATTTTAATAATTTTTCATTATCTGTGCGATTTAACATATACGAGTTTAAGATGATATTTAATTTCAATTTTTAATTCTTAAAGAAAATTTTTAAATGCGAACTTTTTAATTTACTTTCATGTTTAATAAATAAAAAAAAACAATGTAACGAATGTCTGTGCTCGTTACAATATATTGGTAGTATTTCTTTAGTTTTTATTGTTTCTACCTTTACTTTTGCAACTCCTAATATTCTTATGGGATTTTTATTAGCATCCCAAGCCTTGAGTTGAGTTTTCTCTACCCTTGGAGGGAATTTTAAATTTTGAATTAGTCTTTCCCAATCTCTACTCTTTATCAGCGACACTCCTGCTCCATTATCAATTTCCATGGTTGTTGGTTTGCCAATTAGTTTTACATTTATTGTGATTTGATTAGATTTGTCTATAATAGCACTTTTTATGTAGCTACTTTCCATCGCTCTGCATGAAAATTCTCTGCTCGGCTTTGTATGGTGGTGCCCTCTTTCAGGATGCTCGGTTATTTTCCAATAACTTTCACTTTCTGGCATATTGCAATCACGGGCTTTGTGACTGATTTTTCCATATCAGAAACATTTAATTTGTTTATCTGTTTTAGATTTAACTTCGGATGTTTAAAAATTGTAGCTTGAAGTGATTCTGGTCTCGTGAAACTTCTGAACTTTCTCGCTTGGTCAAGCAGCAGTTCATAAGCTGTTCCATGTCTGATAGCTTCCTCATAAGTTAGATCTTTTATTGCTAATAAGATCTGCCTAAACTGGTCATCTATTATTCCATATAATAGCTGCTCGAGGAGAGCTTCCTCTAAATATTTACCATAAAGGCATGGTTTTGCCATCTCTCTTAAACCAATGTCATATTATTTTATTTTCTCATTTTTTCTTTGCCTTCTGCCTCTAAAGTACAATCGAGCAATAAACTTGGATGGCTGGGGATTAAAATATTCATTTACTGCGTTACGAGCTCATCGTATTTCTGTGTCTCTGGCGAATTTCCACACAGTTTGTTAGCTATTTTGATTACTCTCTGGCCTGTGAAGCAAAGTAATGAGGCTACTCTTACAGTATTCTCAGTAATACTATTCAGTGTAAAGTAGTTTTTGATCCTCTGAACATACAGTGGCCCATCACTCGGATTTTCAATATTAAACTCGCATATACCAACTTGCGATATGCTTGCCATTTTTTTGTTGATTCAAATCCACTTAGATTTGTTTCAGCTTGCTGTTTAGGCAATTATTTCCAGATTTGATCCTATGATGACCGAGCAAATTTTTTCTGTAGTTCTGTTCCTGCATTGAATGCCACTTTCTTTCAGATTCGATTCCTGTTTCGACCGTGCCAATTTGCTGTGTCTTATGACCAGCAAGTAAATAAATGGACAAAGGCAGAATTGAGATGGTAAGATTATAGTTTAACTCTTTCTTAGCCTGAAACGCAAAATTGCAGTTGTCACCTTTAGATTGCTCTAACTCAGCCATTTTATGAGCTAAAATGATAAAATTATACACGATTTTGATCTTAGAGCAAGGCCTGTAAGATGCTGCCCTCTTTTGAATTATTTTACAAGTAAAAACATCAAAATTAGGGGTGTTTTTATTCTAATAAAAAGAAGAAGAGCAATGCTGATTGGCTGGGCCATCCAGTCACAATACATTCTCAATGCTGATTGGCTGATGATGATTTGGTCAAAAAGAGACTGCCAAGAAATATTTTTCACTGCTGAACATGAAAATATATGTTTTAGAGCATTTTATTATTATTATTTTTCATACATATTTCATAAAATCTGCTGAAAATATAGTTATTTTACAAAAGTAGTAAGATTTTATTAAAAAATTGTATACTTTACATGATCGTAAATTGAAAAATAAATCAACGTTAGCAACAATTTTTGACATCTTGTCAAGAGTTTAGATTGCTCCAAAACTGTTTATTTGATTTTCAAACAAAGATTAATGTTTTAGAATATTTTTCTGGCATTCATTTAAATATTATAATGTATTTTTGGTGTATTTTTTAATAAAATGCTGAAAGTATAATTATTTTGAGAAAAACATTAAGATTTTTCCTAAAAAATTTTTAAAAAATTCATAATGGCAAATCTGGGAGGGATTTAAATGACATTTACATTGCTCTAATTTGCTCCTAATGTTTTCTTTGATTTTTTCGCTTTTGAATATTTCTGTAAAATAAAAAAAAATATATATTTTTGAAATAACTTTCGTTTACTTTCCTAACATTAGAAATAATTAATATACTTTTTGAAAACGAAACTAAAATTAATATATATTAAAAGATGAAAATATTTCTATCAAACAGTTTGTAAATTGACCAATTAAAACCAATTAAAAGTTTCAGAGTTTTACTTCACTTGTCCAATAATAGAAATGATCCATGAAAGAGTTAATATAAATAATTTTAACTATATACATTGCCTGTTATAAGATGTAATAAAATAATAAAAAGTCATGGTGACCTGCATATAATAACCCTAGTCCTGCTTTGGACTTAAAGAGGCAGGAGTCTCTTATAATTAATGCTTAGAACAACTAGATCAGGTTATGGGGGTTTATATATCCCTCAAGACTTCTGGAGTCTTTTACATACTTAACCATATATGGTGTTTTCACAAATGTTTTCACATACATGCAGTATTTTTACATTTCTCACCATATATGGTATTTTATACAGTTTTCTGACCCTATAAGGTCAGCTGGGCTTTCTATGATTTAACAACATTGCAATT